>OX453090.1:48978362-49260862 GCA_949708635.1 Hirtodrosophila cameraria
TTGCATAAAAGTTATGACAAGCTAAAATGGAAAATAATTTACGTAAAATGACAATGGCATATTTTTTAAGCAACATTTTTGTTACCCAGCAATGACAAGTTTTGAAGTTTTTGCACTGTTTTATCATAAATTGGGAGTTGCGGCGTTTATATTTTTGAAATCATTCACAAAAAAAAAAAATAACAAAAATAACAAAAATAATAATAATAATAATAATAATAATAATAATAATAAGAGTAATAATAATAATAATAATAATTATAATAATAATAATAATAATAATAATAATAATAATAATAATAATAATAATAATAATAATAATAATAATAATAATAATAATAATAATAATAATAATAATAATAATAATAATAATAATAATAATAATAATAATAATAATAATAATAATAATAATAATAATAATAATAATAATAATAATAATAATAATAATAATAATAATAATAATATAATAATAATAATAATAATAATAATAATAATAATAATAATAATAATAATAATAATAATAATAATAATAATAACAATAATAATAATAATAATAATAATAATAATAATAAAGATAATAATAATAATAATAATAATAATAATAATAATAATAATAATAATAATAATAATAATAATAATAATAATAATAATAATAATAATAATAATAATAATAATAATAATAATAATAATAATAATAATAATAATAATAATAATAATAATAATAATAATAATAATAATAATAATAATAATAATAATAATAATAATAATAATAATAATAATAATAATGATGCGTAATGTTGCGCTTTTGCTTTTGGCTTGCGGTGAGGTGTGTCTGTCTGGAAGCTGTCAGCCAAATAGAATTTATGTGCAATTGCGGTTCCTGCAATGCCTGTGGCTGCAACAACAACTACAACAAAGAACTACAACAACAAAAAGCGCAACAACCACAACAACATCCTCCAAAAACAATAACTATTATCCGCTGCAAGTTAGGCAGAAAAACTGCTATGTTGACTTAAATTGTTATTCAAATATTTATGAATATTGATGTAGATAATGGGCGTCTGCTTTTAAAGTTTTTCTATTTTATTTTTGTGTTTTATTCACAAGAGCGTATGATAAATTAGTTTATCGATTTGTAAATAAGTAAAGGCTTGAATATTTATTTAAGTAAATTGTCATTTAAAAATAGTTTTACTGATTTATCCATTCATGGTGTGCATTTTATTTGTATTTGTAATTAGATATGTAAATAAGAAATTTGACCATAATGCTATGCAAAGTAAATAGATCAATGTATAATACATTTTCAAAAAATATGTGATAGCATTAAACAAAAAACAAGAAAGAAAAGTTTGCCTCGGTGTACATATATACTCTTGGAAAAAAGTTTTTTATTCGATTGTTGCTATGACAGCTATCAGATATAATTGTCCGATTCAGATAAAAACTAACAAAAAAGTTTTTCAAACAAAAAGTTATTTTTGAAGAGATTATTTTTATGGCAGCTATATTATATAGGAATCCGATTTTAATACAATTTTGTCAACTTGTATAAAACGTGCTTGAACTTAGCTTAAATGGATTTGGTTGCGATTCAACTGATAAGTTTTATGACAGCTATCAGATATAGTCGTCCGATTTTGATCAAATTTGGTAGACATAAATGGAACATATTAAAACACAAAACAAATAAATGTAGT
Organism: Hirtodrosophila cameraria; assembly: GCA_949708635.1. Lineage (NCBI taxonomy): Eukaryota > Metazoa > Arthropoda > Insecta > Diptera > Drosophilidae > Hirtodrosophila > Hirtodrosophila cameraria. The sequence continues at coordinate 48,980,066 of OX453090.1, forward strand.
TAACATAAGTTGAAAACCAAAAAAGTAGTTCATACAATAACTCACTTTTCAGTCGATCCCTTCAATTGCAGCTATAAGATATAGTGGCCCGATTTTATTAAGTTAAGTAAAAAGTTTTTTATGCACCAATGCATTTTTCAAGGAATTGTTTCTATGACAACTAGAAGATATAGTGTTCCGATTTTGAGTAAATTTAATAAGCATAACAAAAACATACTTATATTAATAATAAGTGAGTTGGGTTGAGTTACCTTAAATAACAAAAACAGTTTTTCATACATCTCATATTTTAACTCTCATTTATAATGGCCCGTTAACCGAATAATAATACCCTCTGCAAGGGTATACAAATAAAACAAGTAAGAACGTTGCAGTCGGGCTCACCCGACTGCGATATACTCCGTTTTCTGTACGTAAAAATTTTTTTCTCCAATCTATCGAAGAGTTCAAATGGAGTCATACTGCAAAATTTGGGGTTTCTAGCTATAAGGGTGTAGGAGATACAGGTTTAGCTCATTTGCGGGGGTGGTAGTGGGCGTGGCATATTTTTTTTTGGCAGGTCGGTCAAGGGTGTGGTCACTAGTCTTTATGTCAAATTTGGTTACTCTAGCTGTAAAACTGTGGAAGATATAGGTTTTTGCGGTTTTAGGGGGAAGGGGTGTGGGTGGGGGGGAGATCTTGACACTTTGTCTGCCTATGGTATATACCAACATGTATACCAAGTTTGGTTGCTCTAGCTTCAAAATTGTGGAAAAAACCTGCGTTCATACAGACAGACGGACAGACAGACGGACAGACGGACATTTCACAAACCCAATATACTCTTTTTTTCCATTTTGGAAAACAGAGTATAAAAATAAAAAAACAGTACAATGGAGCTACATGTGCTTGTATGTGTATTATATTATTTTTAACCTTGTTTAATATTTATTGAACATTTTGTTGTACTATTTTGACACTCAACAAACAACTGCATGGCGAATAAACAATAATCAAATGCAAAACTGATTATAAACTGCGGTATTCGTTCATTAAAATTATAATTTAAGCCACGCCGACTGGCTACACATGCGTATAGAATACATAATAATTATGTTTCATATATACATACATGTATGTATCTATGTATGTATATATGTATACTATGTATTGCAGGACTGAACTAAACTGAACTGCATGCTGGACTCGTTGCGTCATTAGTGCATGAATTGAATTTGAAAGCGAAAATGATAATGAAAAATATTCATAATTTTAATATAATTTGTGTTTATTTAAACATAAATTATGCGCAACAATATATACAAAAAAAAAAAATATATATATATATATGAATATCAATTAAACAAACTGAAAGTGGGCGCAAATTGAATAAAATTATGCAGCAAGTATTTAGTTGAGTCTTTTCGATATTATATTTATTACTTAGGTCGAATGCGAGAAGTCAACTAAATGGCACAATTTATGGCACATTTTTAGCTAAAGCTAAAGCTAAAGCCCAAAAATGCTTTAGCCCAATGTCCTTGACACGCAGTATTTATTGCACACAGAGAGTCGAAGAGCTAAAATCGAACTTTAGCTTTGTTGCTTGTAGCCCCAAAAACGCAGTTGGCCATTGCCTATTGGCCGTGTGCTTTAGTCAGTTATTGTTTTTGTTTTATGTGTGCTCCATTTGTTTTCATTTACAAGTATTTCACTTTGAAATTTATTTGCTCTACACATTTTTATGGCTTGGCTTGACTTTATGTCGCCCTGGTCTTTTAAATTATGTATGTACATGCACCAAAGCTATAATTAAAATTAAAATTTATATGCCATTGCCATTTTGTGTATAGTTTAACCCAACAAAAACAAGATAAATAAAATCAAGCATATGCTACAATTTATGCTATAAAGCCATTCAATTTGAAATTTCGGGTCTCTTCTTTTATACTGACAATGCTCGCGAGCTCTACGTGATTTCCGCTGTCTGGCAAATGTCAATTGAAGGTGTACTTCCCTTTCCCTTTCCGTTCTTTTTCATGTTGCTAGAGTTGTTACTGATGCTATTGCTGTTTTAATTGGCAATTCGCTTGAGCGACGGCTCAAAGAGTTAATAAAATGAATGCCGATTTCATTGTTTCCGCTGAGGCAGTTACCTTCTTTTTTAATGGCCAAAGTTTTTTTTTGGGCCGCTCGCGTTTTAATTTCATTCCAGTTCTTACAGTTTTGTGGGGCAACAGTTTGGCGTGCAATAAAAATATCAATGACTCTGGCAGCAGCTGCACAAACTGCGCGTGAGCCGGCATTTTGAAACGTAGTCTTAAGGCAGAAGCATTATGGGAAAGTAGCAGCAGCAGCAGCAGCAGCCATGTTGCCAGTTGTTTTTGAATTTCTCTTGATTTTCTTATTTTTTTAAACTGTCTTCCGCTTTTAGTAAAATGGCAGCGCCGACAACGACAAAACCTTTGCTTAAAATCCTTTCTGCTTAAGCTGCTGCTTGCATTCGTCCTCGAATCTCTATCGCTCTCTCCCTCTCTCTCTCTCTTTTAGCATCTTACCATGTCTGTCATCGTATATATATATATATATATATATATATATACATGCTATATATTTTATTGTGCAATTGTATTTTGTGCTCATGCGAAAATTGTATGCGTGCGAAAGATGCTTAAAACTTTTGCTTTACTTTATTTTGTGCTCTTGATAAGAGCTTTGCTGCACTTGAGCCTCAAGTTGCGTTTTATTGTTTGTTGTTCGTTGTACGTTGCCTGCTGAATGCTGGTTTTAAGACATTCTTGAATTTCGATGTGAATTTCAATTTGAATTTTCAATGCTTTTTGTAAAACATTATTGTTGCTTTATTTACATTCTCATCTTTATGCACATATCATGTAACTCGTGTGAATTAAGAAAGTGTTTTCAAATTGCCCCTACATCCCCAAAGGTCAATGGAGAAACTCAAATGGAATTGATATTTGAACTGCAAACAAAAGTGTATTCTTTTTGATCAAAAAACAATTAGATATAAAATATTTTGTAGCCAATTAAAGCACATGTTTTCCAATTGTAGTAAATGAAATGAACTTAGTAATGGAAATGTTCTAACAATACTCTGAACAGTTATTTGTTTGCTTCAAAGTAAATGAAATGAATAAGTATTCGGTAGTCAACGTCTACTATTTCAGACTCCATTTAAATGTCTAACCAAATAAGTACTGCCAACAACATTGGTAACTTAATGCCGTTGCTAGGTAAATGTGGCAGTCAGTTGCTAAAAGCTAAATTGAGTGATATAATTGCTGGCTCAATGTACCGCAAATTAGTTGCGATTTTAGTGTCTCTGTAAACATTCGGAGCTGGCAATTTTAGCGCCTCGCTTTTGCTTTTGCTTTTGCTTCGGCTTCTGCTGTAGGAAACAATAAATAAAATGCCAGATATTTTGTTTTAGACTGACAGCGTTTCCTTTGTTAACTTGTGGAGACTACAACGGACAGCAACAATAACAGCTAAAGCAACAGCAACAGTAACAGCAATAAAAGCAACAACATCATAATATAACACCGTTGACATTTGCCAAACCGAAACCGTAAAAATGTTCAACATTTGCTTGTGAGTAGCTCTGCAGCAGCAGCAGCAGCAGCAACAACAGCAACAATAATAATAACAACAACAACAACAAAGACTGCCAGCTATTTACAGGGATTGCCGTTGTTGTGGTTTTTTGTGCTGGCTTTGGTTTTTCCCCTTGGCTTGTTGTAGTTGTCGTTGTCATTGTCGTTACTGCTTTGCACATCCGTTTCCGCTTTGCTGCCAGCAGCAGCAGCAGCAGCAACAGCAGTAACAGCAGCAGCAACAGCAACGGCGTCGCGTCGTCTGCTTTCAACGTCAGCGTCAAAGTCAGCGTCGTCAGGTCTAGCCAGTGCTTTGTGCTTTGCTAGGCATTAAATCAATATTTCTTACCCATATCATTAGCAGACGACTAACATTAAGTTCAACCACAACTTGGCCACTTCACTTCGAGCAGGCAAATATTAACTAAGGAAAAGTCAGCTGCAGCTGTAGCTGCAGCTGCAGCTGCAACTGCGTAAATTACTTGCACTTGCCACTTACGTTGTTCAAGTTTTGTGGCAAGGATGAGCTTTGGTTGCTTGCAGTTATCCTCGTTGCTTTGCCAACTGTTTTTGGTTAGCCCTGAAGTTGGCGTTGAACTTGCTGGCAAAACTGCACTCATTAACAGCTGTTGTCTTTAGTTTTCACTCAACTAAGATTCTATTTACTTTTTAGAAAGTTAATTATATTTAAGCATCTAGCTGTGCATCGTGTATTCTTTTATTTGTTTTGGCCTTTGGTTTGTTTATTTTACAATTAGTTTTTTGCTGCGCCAGTTGTAGCGCAAAATTAATAATTTCGTTTATAAAAACGGGCGCCCATATAATAAAAAAGAAATGCTTCAAAATGTATTGCGCAACTAGCCATGAAAGTTGCGTTTTTTTTGTATACATATTATTGGCAAGTGCAAATTAGTTTCAAATGTTTGAAAACTTTAAAATGAAACAAGCTGTCGAAATTGTGTCTGCCTGTCAGCACTTAAAAAGGCTAAGTAACTTTAAAATAATGTGTGAACTATGAAATGCACAAACTAGTTCTGTTAACAAAATAAATTAAATTGTTTAAATATATATATATATACTTATATATATAATAATTATAATTAATAGTACTTACTTACTTGTTATTCGTCATGTGCGCTTAATATTTTAATTGACCTAAATAGAAAGTTTATATTTACAAATCAGCTGTACAAATAGTTATTGCATACAAAATTATAATTTAAATTTAAATTGTTCAATTAATAATCAAACATGAATGAACTAATGAAATTACACGCATAAATTCAGTATTTTGTATTTTGTTGTATTTCTCCCTCTTGCCAATTATAAATAATATGCATATTACGTATACGTACACGTTCTGTTCTGCACACATATTTTTTGGTCATTATATTTTCAACTTCATTACACTTCTCACGTTTCATTGTTTGCTGCACTTAATAAGCACAAATGCAATTTTTAATTAACTAAGTAAGCAAAAAGCAGTTAGCTGCTCTTGGCCAATGTCTTCGATAAATGGCTTGTATATATGTATGCATATATATATGCATAAACTTATAAACTTGGACAAAGTTTGCATTCGCTCCATTTGTTGATTTTATGCACTTTGTGCTGTGCTGTGCTATGTTGCTTAAATGCCCTCCTGCCAACTGCGTTTTTGGACCAAGAGTTTTGTTATTAAAGCTCATTATGCGCATTTGTGCACTGCAGCGAGGCGATAACATAAAATGTGGAGGTGGCAGCGCACATTGCACAATTTAATCATATAATGCGTTTTCATTGAATTAATATTGGAGTTAGCCAGCAGAAAAGGGTTGAAATTTATTTCTACTATTTGTTTTTAATACCCTGCACTGTGCATACAAAGTATTTATAAGTTCAGGCTGTCAACATATTTGTTTTCAATGTGACTTTAGATCCTAGCTACTTTAGTTCTTCAATATAGGAATAGTATCAGCACATGCATTTGTCTCTGTATATGCTAAATAGTTTTTTTTTTTGTGTCACTACAGGAGATTTTGAAGACGAGCATTCTTGACTATAACATTCAGACGGGTAACTATTATTAATATGCTTGCCAAAGTCAAACAACAACAAATAAATGATTAATTTAATCAAGGGCATAACAGGGCTTGCGCTTCAACGCGTTGCTGGATTAAAACATCATGTTTATTTTTTCAATAAATATCATTAATAATTTTTTAATGTCAAATATACTAAAGATATATACATATGCGTTTACATATATAATGCATAGCCAAATAAAAACTTAAAAAATACAAATGTGCTGTTAACTCGATGTTTGCATGCTCCAATTACTGAAACATATTAATGACTTTTTATAATACCCTTACAGATGTTATAAAGGTCAAAGGCCGAGTCGAACTTCCCATGTATATCTATTCAAATATACTTATATATATATATACAATTTTATTTGGCTTTAGTTGATTTAAAGATGTTGGGCTAACAAGTTTTTTTGTTAACACGTATTTTCTGCTGTTGGCCAGAAATCAAAATAATAAATGTTCGATAAGTTAAGTTAGTTGAAATAATCAGTTCATTGGCACAAAGGGGTTGTATTGTCTGTGTTTTTGTTAGTTTATATGTACATATGCGAATTTTACAGGGTGTTTTATGTTTGGCGATCAGGAGCAGAATTGTTTGTTATCAAGTCAGCTTGTTGCGTGCCTGTTATGACGAACGAACGACAATCGATATCGAAAGTATTAAAACTAGGCTCGAATAGCCGTTGTTCTTGCGTTGAAACAAGACGAGATTTGTTGTGTGGTGTAGGGCCACAGACACCAAGTGCGGCTGTAGCTGACGAAACAATGTATGTGCAGATGACAAGTGCATCTGCAGCTTTCGCGATGCCAAAGCATTTGTGCATATTTAACTGCTGATGTATGATGTATCGATGATGTAGCTGTTGCTGGTGGAAACGATGATGTGTTGTTGAAATTAATTATGTTGCTGGTCGAATGATGTGTGTTGTTGTTATTAACTGCAGCCACCGACTGTGACTGCAGCTGTCGAGAGAACTCTAAAACGAAGATATGAATCAATATCAAGTTACAATTTATATGCTTAAATATCACATAACTGTTTGATGCTAGCCCGAATAATATTTGCAACAATTTATTGTGTTCAATTAAGCATGACAATCAGATTGTAGTTTTATACCCTTATCACGGAATGTGCAACGCATTGAATTAGACGTCTTCAACCCTATAAGGTATATATCATCTTGATCAGCGTCAACAGAAAAGTCGAACTAGCCATTTTCATTTGTCTGCTCTAACTTGTCTCTCAGTTTTAAACTTTCTTGATGAATCTTGGCACCGAAGCTTATTTTTTGCAGCAAGCAGTACATACATATGTCGGATTCGATCCATCACTGCTATAACATATAGCTGCCATAGGAACAATCCATTTATAAATGAAATGCTCAAAAACTTTTTTCTCCGACCCTATTAAGTAAATACTTTCTTGATTTTAATTGCCGAGTCGATGTGTACGTATACACGTAATATTCTCGAGATGAGGAAAACACTACCAACAAAAAGATACCAGGAGAGTATACCCCGAAGGAACAATGACGTTGTTTTGGTAATCAATCGGTCAAATAAGAATCAAATTAGATATAAAATAAACAAAAATATGATGATATTGTTTCAAGAATTTGAGAATTAAAAGCGGCAATAGGGCTTAGCTGGGCACTATACCAAGTCTTTACTTAAACTATTTGAGATATATAAGCGACAATCTCAAAAAAAACTCACTTTCTTTTGTTTTTATTATGATAGAGTGGCCTGCCTTAGCACAAACAATTTTGCTGTCAATTTTCGTTAGCTTTGTCCATCAAATGAGATAAGAGATATTTAGAGAAATAGTATCCTTAATTTTTGTAACTGAATTTATATTTTGCTGCTATGATTTCTTCAAAGTAACTCGGGTATAAAGATTGCAAAAAAAAAATAGCTGTAGATCTAAAAGTATCCAAAATGTATTTTGAAAAAAAAAAAAAAAAAAAAACAAGCCAATTTGTAAGATATATCATACAAAAACTAAAACTAAGCTACAACTCAGGCCGAAGTTAAAATTTTTCAGTACAGAAAATCTTTATTAGAGCTTAAAGCCCAATCGAATGAATCGCATAAAAGTTGAGAACAAACCATTTTCAGTCCGTTAGAGAAAATAATCGGTTTTGAAATTTTGTTGATGAGCAATAGAATTTAGGTTCCAAAAAAGAAAGAAAATTACTTACGATTATTACGATAATTAATATCTTGACCGACTGGCAAACGAATTTTCTAAACATTTATTTGAGGAAAGTGTTTCTCAGCTTTTAGATTAGCTCGCGAAGTACGAAAATGGAAGAAAGTAGAATGTCTAGATAATTTTTTATTCAAATACACAGTTGAAAATTTACGCTTTTTATTCCGAAATGGTTCTTTTTTTCGAAAATGTTAGCTCATGCAGAGGGTATTGCATCTCTGAGTTTTGACATTATCTAAGCATGTTTACAAAATTGCAATAAAATCATACCACCAATGACAAAATTGTTATCTTTCAATATGAAGCAATTCATTTTATAGGCAAAAATATTTAAAATTTTCCTGTAATAAAAATTGAGCATTTAAATTATTACATTTAAAATAAAAATCAATTTTATTATTCAGAATCATAGAAATGATTGTTATTAAAATGTAAAACCTACAAAGAGATTGTGATCAATTATTATTCTTAAAGGTGGCATAAATTTGTCATTTATTGATGAATGATATGAATCATGTTTTGTTTTTTATTAACACTCAATATATGCATGACAATACAACAAAATAATTGCTATTATTGTGATTGATTTTTAATATTTTTCAATTGTACGTGCCTTTTAATACTCTATGCTCAAAATGGAAAAAATGCTATTTCAGATTTGAATGAAATACTTGGCAGAACTATTGAAATAAGAGCTACAAGAATTGGTATTGATATTGGTCTCTGCCATTAAGATTTTTCTAACAAACTGCTGACATTTTAAAGACAATTAACTCGGAACAGAGTATATTGCATTCGTGAAATACCAACTGAAACGTATTTATTTGTTAAAGTGATACTTTTGATATAAATACACATTGTGTAACAGTAGTAATTATTATAGTTTTTTTAATTTTTTGAAAAAAAAAATAGTATATTGGGTTTCTGAAATGTCCGTCCGTCCTTCCGTCCGTCTGTCCGTATGAAATCAGTTTGTTTCCACAGTTTTGAAGCTAGAGCAACAAAACTTGCTATAGATGTTGGTATATACCATAGGCAGACAAAGTGTCAAGATCTCTCCCCCCACGCCCACTCTCCCCCTTACAAATAAGCAAAGTCTGTATCTCCCACACTCCTTGTTGCCCTATTAAACAGATTGGATTAAAATAAATAAATAAATAGATTGATGGCAAAACTGTAAAGATTTGAGCTAAAATACAATTATCACGCCCAATTCAGAATCCGCAAAGAGGCTTAAAAAGAGTATATCTCAGTCGGGTGCGTCCGACTGCAACGTTCTTACTTGTTGTTCATTATTATATGCAAATAATGTCAATTCAGCCGGGCCTTTTACTTTTGCTATTATATATTACAATTGGCATTGTCAGCAGCTCACACGGCACAATAGTATGAAAATTAAATTGATTAAATGGCAAATTGCACACAAAGGTAAATAGAGTACAAAAAGATCTCACGTGTCTGGCGCTATTTGCAAATGTTTTTCTCAACAGCTTCATGCTCAGCTCAGCTCAGCTGCTGTATTAGCTCGTATAGCTTCGTACAGTCAAAAACCCCCTTCTTAGCAGCTGCATTTATTTCTCTGACGTAGGTACATATATACGTAATACGTACATCTTGTGCCATGCAGTGTATTATTTCGTTGCCTTGCAACGTGCCAACGTGTGTGAGAGCATAAAGGATACGATATGTGATATACTCGTACAAGTATGGGTTTGTGTGTATGTACATACCTCTACACAGCAGCAGCCGTCGCAAACTCATTCAAGTGGCATTATAATAAACTAAGTTAAGGCGACAATTTCCACATAGTACCTTATTGCTTGTTTGTTTGCATTCGTTGTCGTGCAAATCGAACCCAACTGCAGCTCACCTCCCTTCACACTACTCCAACTGCCACCTGCCACCTGCAACCTGGTAGCTTCCACCTGACAACTAACATCTGCAGCTGTGCAAATATGTATGCAGTTCTAACTCTGGATAATGTACCTTTTTCCAACACACCGTGTAGTTTGTATATACTTACCTTCTTACTTACTTAGTTTTTCTGCTAGACTTGTTTGGCTTTGGCTACAACAGTTTGTGGAATGCCCCATCAGTACAGCTGTATTTACGACTAAAATCGCATGAACCCATGGGAACACTTAATTCTCTATAGGGATCTACACCCATAACAATATCTAATATCACTGATAAATTAGTATTGGCTTGATTTAACTAGTTTTTAAAAATATATAAAATAGTCTAGAAGATTTGCTAAATGATTTATTAGATTTTGACTTCGAAACAACACAAAGCAGTGAAGTAGGCTTTAAAGTGACAAGTACAACTTAATATTTCAAAGATTTGACTTAGAAAAAAAAAAAATTCAAAATAGTTCATTCTATTTTGTGAATATCTATAGCCTAGTTGAAAGGTGTTCGGCTCTAACACACAAGACCCTGGTATCAATTCCCAATAATGAAATGCATGCTATAAGTAACATGGGTAAGTCGGAAATAAGAAGCTTCTTCATTTTGAATCATCCAAGCTATTTTCATAAATAATATTAATTTATTTTATTTCATTCTGATCGGATTTAATTACACTTAGATACAAAAATTAAAAAAAAAAAAAAAATCCTACGTTTATAACAACTTTAATCTTAACATTAATTGCGTATACGAACGGAGAAAATGAAACTCATCCATCTTCAATGTTGCTATCTTATTGTTTCAATTTTGTAATATCTCAATTTTGCAGCTTTTCCTTGCCAAAATCCTGTAAAATTAATGACTTCAAAGAAGGTTTGTCAAAAAAATTTCCTATAACAATTACTTAAAGCAATTACAACTCACTTATCTAAATCTCTACAAATATATATATATATTTAATAATTACTTAGCACTTTTCAGTTTAAAGTTTGCATTTTATTTCCATTATGAGTATTAATATAAGTAAAATGATGCTTTGTGTGCTTTTTTGACATGAAGTCTATGCAAGTCTTCAGTGTTTGCTTTTAAAAGTGAGTTAATTAAATATCGCCTGATACTGTTACCACTTACCTGTTAGTTGTTTCCATTGTGGTAGTAAAGACAATGCTTTAATACCCACAAAGAGTTGTGCACCGTAGGAAATAAGAAAGTGCATAAGATATGAAAGTGGTAGAGGCAAGTAAGTACTTATTCTATGTAGAAAATAAAGGTACTATATATAGCTCAACAGGCTTAAAAGCATTTGCGTTGATTGCGTTAATTAATTGCAGCGCGTACGACAAAATTATCTAATGGTGAGGGAAAGGTTGAAGGCAACATTTGCAATTTTGCACATCAAATTCCCCACAGACTGTCTAATTGGCCACTGTCTGGCAAAAGCAAAAAGCGTTGTACTTCAGTGCGACTGAGCAACGATTAAAATGCATTAATCATACGACGCGTTGTCAACTGTTTAAATACTGCGTGCTGAGGGGCTGAGTAGCTGAGTAGCTGTTCAGACCCAGTTGAACGACTTGTCAACGTTCAGCTGTCTCAGCTGATACTACTTACTTTGTCTTGGCATTATCCTAATTATGATATGTTTGCAGTGGTTGTTCAGATTGTCACGTGTATACATAATACTTATATGTTCTGCGATATTCGAAGTGCAGCTAATGAGCATGGTGCCAAAATGATTGATCGGTGTGTCTGTATCTGCACAAATCACCTAATGGCTTACCATCCATATTAAGGATGCGGCTAAGATTATGGCAAAACCCGACAAGGCAACATTCGATACTCCTTGACATAATAAGCTGAATAAAAGCATAGAGGCAAGCGAACAGTATTAAAGCGAATTCTATGAATACCTCGTAGGTACTAAAAATAAGAAGAAAAATATTTGATAGACTGCTCAACAAGAAAATGCTCATTAGCCAGCTCAGAAACTATATAAATATGTCTTTGTATTTTCTGTTGCATTGGCTTGGTACAGATACAATTTCATTATGCATTTGATATTTGTAAATCGACATAAATTGGCAATTTGGTAACGATATCAAATTAACTTACAAATTGGCTTTGTTGAAAACAAGCTAAGATAACAGATACATAAAGTTGATTTGAATTGAAATTTTAATTGGCTCTAAAGCCATTTGTGAAACACAGCGATATGTCAAATATAACAAGTAAGAATGCTCTAGTCTAGTGTGCCCGACTACGAGACTCCCTGCTCTCAACTTGCATTTCAAGCAGTTCAGCGGTAACGCAAAAAAAAACAAAGCTTAATCTTTAAAATGGTGGTTTGCAGTACTTTATAACTCCCTCTTTTCCATTATTAACGGGAACAGGGAGTAAAAACATAAAATAACATTGTTTTTAGGTAATAATACATATGTATGTAAGTATACGTTACATACATTTATTCCTACACTTAGAGCTTCACTCCTATGTATTTGAGTTTTATTTATTTTACCTGTTTTTTTTTTATTCTTCTACATTTTAACTTTAATTTTTTTGGAAAAAAAAAGAAAAAAGACTATATAGGGTTTGTGAAATGTCCGTCTGTCTGTCCGTCCGCCTGTGTGACCGCAGTTTTTTTCCACAGTTTTGAAGCTAGAGCAACCAAGTTTGGTGTACATGTTGGTATATACCATAGGTAGTGTCAAGATCTCTAATTTCGCCACGCCCACCCCCGCCCTTGCAATCGAGCAAAGTTTGTTTCTCCCAAACCTGTAGAACGGGCCCAACCAAACTTAAGTTGAAAGATTTTACCAAAAATACAATTGCCACGCCCCACTTCTGGCTCTGCAAAGAGGCGAAAAAAAGTGTATATCGATTGATTTTGCTGATTTTTCTTCTTTTTCTTTTTCTTTTCTCTTTTTTATTTTTTTTATTTTGTAATCAATTTTCATTTGTATTATTTAAATATTTAATCAATTTTAATAATATATCTTATTTGAAGTTCAATTTTTCTTGTCTCGATTGTTATTAATCGACATTAAATAAATAGAAAAAAATAAATAAATTTATATATATATATATATATATATATATACATATAGTATATTAATTTATTTATATATATATATATATATATATAACTGGTTAAAGCATCTTTCACATCTTGAACACTTTAAGTTTTATAAAACAGTAAAATATAATTAAACCAAGTACTTAAATACACATTAAATATAAACTGTCTTATTTGTCGCATATAATATAAATGCTGTAACAATTTTAATAGGCTTAAAATATTAATTGAATATTGTCAATCTCGATCTGCTCAGTTAAGTCTTTTACCCAAATAATTAAAGCCTGCCTGCTGACAACAACTGCAATTACGAGTATGTTCAACCAAACACAATGATGTGATTGTGCAATTATGATGATGACAGACAAAGGAAAAACTAGACAGCAGTTTCCCCATGTTGCTTACACATATGCGGCAAACACATGCAGGCTTCGACAACGAAAACAACAACGACATTTGAAGTCGACATCGACATGGAAAATTTCATATGCAAGGCACATCATTACATTGTCCAAAAGGCAAAGCTGACAAAGTGCTAACTCCGCCTGCGACTGACTCACTCACTGGCTGACCGACAGACAGCCAATAAATGTCACTTTGTCAACGTTGAAGTGTGAAGCTAGGACCAATTCAGTATTCAGTATTAATTCCACCCAAACCCTGCCCAGCAGGCACATATAAAGAGTGAGAGAGAGAGAGAGAGAGAAAGCTCTCCAAAGTGCCAGTTTATAAAGTCGAACGGGCATGTCACAAATAATTGACAATGATGAGCTGATGAAATTGAAACAGACATTTGTATTGCTTCAAGGATACGCACATATACGAGCACAATAAGTACTTGGGACTGAGAAATAGCGTTTGCAAAGTAATAAACATTTCTAGTGTAGCGGATGTTTCAATAATTTAAGTCGAGTAACAAATTTAAAGATGGAAAAGAAATTAATTTATTCAATGACGTTTTTGTTTCTAGACTTCATTTGTAAAGAAAAGTATTTAAAACAGCAACACGTTTACTTTTGTACGTATCTGTCAATGCCCTCAGCATAAGTATAACTAGAAGTGTGGTTCAGCAAATATGTATATCTATTATATTATCTATTTAATTGGTTGAATTTGTTCTTTAGTTGGCAAATGTCAAACTGTCTCGCAGATAAAGCAAAGTTCATTAAATGGCAAAAGACTAGACACCTGACATGTCAAATGCTAATCAGATGTTGCAAAATCAGTTGCATTAAGCGTTCACAGTTTCAATGGTAGTGAGACTTAAGAAGAAATGAGATTTAATTTGAAAATAAAACTTTGTCGCTGTACCATATGATATGTGGAGTGATGCAGAGTAATCAATAAAGGACATGTAGGGAACTCATTTCGCATGCAACATGCACGGCGCATACTGTAAGCGTTAAAGTGTCGACATGGACATGTACATGATCGAAGGATATGGATTGAGATTGGGATTGGGATTGGGAAATGGGTATTGGTATAAGCCAAATATTAGCTCTGCAGCTGGCAGCGTTTTTCAATTAATTTCGGTGAATGCATCTTCAATCGTGCATTAAAATGAAAATGTAATCGGGCCAACGACAGCGACAACGGCAACAACAAAATGAATCGCATCCTCAGCTGACCTGACGACAACGTCGACCACGCGGCGTATACGTTATGCCAAGAAATATGTAATTAAATTCTTTCTTCGTTTGCAAGGGCTCTCTGTCTCTCTGTCTCTCTCTCGCTCTTTCTCTCTCTCTCTCTCTCTCTCCCTCTCTCTCTCTCTCTCTCTATCTCTCTCTCTCTCTCTCTCTCTCTCTCTCTCTCTCTCTCTCTCTCTCTCTCTCTTTGTCTTCCTCTGTACAATAACAACGTTGAAGTTAAAGTTGACCCCGTTTAACATTTTTCATTATTTTAAAATGTGTGGACCCAAAAGTGTTGGATATATATTTGCTTATCGCTGATATGGGCCCATATAAAATGTCTGTGGCCAAAAGGCTTTACCCATATATATACACAGACAAACTTATACCAATGATTTTCCACGCTGATAGAAAAGCGGCTATGCCAAATGAATAAAAAATGAATGAATGAAATATTCACTTACGCTGGCCTCAGTAGGCTGCAGCTGCTGCTGCTGCAGTTGCTCAAATGTCCTTCATGTCCCTGACGCTTCTTATCTCTGCGTTGCGCTGACTGCATTTATATTTAAATGTATTTAAACGACCGACAATTTGAGAGCATCATCCTAGAGCATTGTCAGTGGCAGGCAGCGCACCATGCAGCACATTTTATTGTCTGTCTTGGACCGGAAACCCCTTTGGTCCTTTGGTGGCTTGGTCCTTTGGTCGCTCGCTCCATTCCCGAAAACCGACAAACCCATTTGTTTGTGCGTGTTTGGCTTTGGCTGCTTCTGCTGAGATAAAAGTAAATATGTGGCATTGGTTAAAGCTGGCGGTTTCATTTGCCCAGATCTTTGCTCGTTTTGCTCTCTGCTTGTTGTTTTTATTTTAATTTAATTTTTTTTTTGTGGCTCAGACGCATTCTTGCATAATTTTAATTTATTTTCGACGCTTTTGGTCTCTTATTGAATTTATTACGCACATGCCATGACGCAGGATATACAATTTTGTTATAGTTTGGCTTCTCGGCAAACCTAAAAGTCTCTTAAAACAAGTAAGAACGCTGCAGTCGGATGCTCCCGACTGCGATATACTCTTTTTTTCGCCTCTTTGTGGAGTCCGAAGTGGGCGTGGCAATTGTATTTTTGCTCAAATCTTTCAAGTTTTGCCATCAATTTAAGTTTGGTTGGGCCTGTTCTACAGGTTTAGGAGAAACAAACATTGCTCGATTGCAAGGGCGGGGGTGGCCGTGGCAAAATTATTTTTATCCAATCCATTAAATAGGGCAACAGAATTCAACCTGCAAAATTTGGTGATTCTAGCTAAAGGGGTAAGGGAGATACAGACTTTGCTTATTTGTGGGGGCGGGGGTGAGCGTGGCAAAATTTTTTTTGTCAGATCAATCAAGGATGTGATAATTAGCCTTTGTGTTAAATTTGGTTACTCTAGCTCTAAAACTGTGGAAGATATAGTTTTTTGCCCTTGTGGGGAGGGGATGGGCGTGGCCAAATTTTTGTCAGATCAATCAAGCAAGTGATTAGTAGCCCTTGTGCAAAATTTGGTTACTCTAGCTCTAAAACTGTGGAAAATATAGTTTTTTGCCGTTGTGTGGAAGGGGTGGGGGTGGGGGGGGGAGATCTTGACACATGTATACCAAGTTTGGTTGCTCTAGCTTCAAAACTGTGGAAAAAACCTGCGTTCATACGGACGGACGGACAGACGGACAGACAGACAGACAGACGGACAGACGGACGGACGGACGGACGTACGGACATTTCACAAGCCCAATATAATAATTTTTTTCAAAAAAATTAAAAAAAGAGTATAAAAATTATCCAAATTGGCTTGTGAAATTTCCATTTGTCTGGGTGGTCAAGGTTGTAGATTTTTTGAACTGCTTGGCAAGATAGTTATTACTTATAAATCTTGTCTTGCGTTGATCCTTACATTAAAAATATATAAACTTTAGTAAACGTTGATCTCTATCTTTATAAAAATAGCAACGTAGCCGGACGCAATATGAAATAGGGAGATAATAAACATATTAAAAATACATGTCATACGCCGCGTTCTTCAGACTCATGTTGCACTTCTCCTTGGTCTTTACTTTCCAGAGGCATGGATTGCGTGGTAAATAGTGATAAATTTAGTTAGAAATTCTTCTGACTCCAGAATATTTAATTCAATTTTAAATTTTTGTGACAGTTGAAACAAAGCCGATAACCGTTTCGATACATATTTCGATATGATTTGAACAGACCGAGTCATATATCAAAATTGTTTGAATTTCAGACCAAAATTCAGTACTAAATTTGACACGACCGACATCGATAACACCTGTTTTCACAGACAGTCTGTCTCGTCTAGGGGGCCCTTTAGCAAGTACAGATCTAGATTATAATAATATATATGCCTAAGCAAGCGTTTATCGACACATATTCAAAATATCAAGCATTGATCCAGAATCTAGATTCATCATATACAAGTCTTAGTATGTGTTGATTTGACTGTCTCAAGTTCCAGTTCACACTAACAAGACTAATCTCAAATATTTTCATTCTCTCAGTTTACATCAAGCTGGCAACAACTAATATTCTAAAACAATTTTTAATTTTTTACTAAAGTGAGATATATACCTTCAAAGATCAACATAAGACATTTAAATAAAATTTATATTTCGGAGTGACAGTTAAAATTAATAGAACTGAAACTAATTTAAAAAGTGTATATTTGTATTGTCAACTATGTCCGTAAAAAGTTCTAACCAAGTCTGCATCAAACTGGGCCCCTGCGAGCCCGGTCAAACCACGTTATGGCAGGTGAAGGATAAAAATGCCATTCAGCTAACTGATAGCCAGTCGGATCAATATGTTTTTGGTAAGCTTAGCCAGCTAAGCAGGCTGTATACAATATTAACAACAATTATTGAACATGGGCCCCCTCAACTTGTCCTTGCAGATTAAAAGTCTTTGGTGAGGAATCCAAGAACCACATGGTATTCGATCGCATGGCCAAACACATTATCGAATCCTGCATGAAAGGCTTCAATGGCACCATTTCATCATCAGGTATGCAGCCTTTAGTTGTACACCCTACAAGCTGGTATTACACTTTTGTCACGAAGCGTGTAACGCATTGCCGAACACATGAAGACATGGCCCTATGACTGCTGCAGTTGATACTGATCAATAATATATAGATATGCGTATGCACATATATGATTAATATCAACAGATCACTATAGCGCGTATACATATCGTACATATGTACATATTAAACAAAATTCATAATTTGTGAGTTGCAAAATTATTCGATACATCATTATATATATTATGTACAAATTTCAAACTCTTCACGTGAGCAGATAATATGTAAATTCTTTTATTTTACATATTCCCAACATTTGTATACCCTTGCGGAGGGTGTTATTTATATAAAATTGATTAGCATCAACAGCCGTCCTTCCGTTTATATGCAAACTAGTCTCAGTTATTCAGCTATCTTTATGAAACTTGGCACAGATGCTTCTCTCTGCTGGAAGCAGTACATATTTAAGTATCAGCCAGATGGGACCACTATAACACATAGCTGCCAAAGGCACGATCGGTCGAAAATGTTATTTTTCATGACAACTCAACCAAATGCACCAATTCTAATTTTTAGCATTATCTTAGCAATATTTCAAAATTTCAACAAATAATCTGTTGAAAAATCAGATTATTTTATGAGAAATTGAATATTAATCAAAAGCGGACGACTATATCTACAACGACTAGGAACAATCGGTCGAACTTTAAGTTTTAATATGAACAACTTTTCTGCAAGTGTGTATGTGTTCAGCACGCTAAAGAAACTTCTTGTAATTTATAAGATCGATATATGTCAGTAGTGCTACAGCCATATAACGATGTAAAGATCGTTCGGCTTTTCCTCAAAGTGTTTGTGATATTAAAGGATAAGCTATTTTTTATGTTAATAAATTTTATCAAAAAAATTCAAATATGTTTTCTGAAAAATCGACCTTTTGAGTTAGAGTGAGTTAGAATGAATCATTTCTTTATTAAAATATATCGACTAAAAATTGTATGGGTAAGCCAAACTCAGTAATTTCAAGTTTATATACATTAGTTAAGTTATGCTTTATTGACTTAATTAAATTGAAATTGGAATACCAAATCACTTAGTTATTATAAGAACTGGTTTATAATTGTTTATTGTATTAAATATAAATAAGTTATCAAAATATCTAACTGCACTAATTTTGATAAAATTTAAATTATAAAATGTTGATCAATTACTATATCCCTGCAAGAGTATTTCGACTTCGACACTGTTTTTGTTTATTTTGTCTCTGTTTTAAATGAAAGGAAAACGATATAAATAAACCTAATAATTTTACTATATGACAGGTAAAACCTATACCATGATGGGCGATGAAAAAAATCCTGGTGTCATGGTGCTGGCAGCGCAGGAAATTTTTAAGCAGATTGCAAAGAACAAGGACCGGAACCATATACTACGTGTAAGCTACATCGAGATCTATAATGAAAAGATCTACGATTTGCTGAATATGAAAAATCAGGATCTGAAAATACACGAAAGCAACGACATGGTCAATGTGAACTGTGAGGAGTGCATTATAACCAGCGAGGAGGATCTTTTGCAGTTCGTCTGCATGGGTAACAAGGAGCGCCCCACGGGTGAAACCAACATGAATGAACGCTCCAGTCGATCTCATGCAATATTTCGCATTGTAAGCTCACTCTTTATCATTATTTTTATAAACTCAAAACTTCAAATACATCTTTTATTTGTATGCAGATAAAGTGCAAAGTCTTCCCAATCTGGCTGACTTGGCTGGCTCCAAACGAGCTAACCAGACAGGTGCAAGTGGGACTCGTCTTAAGCAAGGTGGGCACATAAACAAAAGTCTGCACTTTCTGAGCAACGTGATCAAGAGCTTGGCTGAGAATGAGGAAAACAAATATGTAAGCTTTGCGATGCGTGCCAAAAAAATTCGCTTGAAGCCGCAAAGGAATGAAATCGTTTCAGATGCAACGATGACGAAGTGCCTGGAGCGTGAAATAAAAGAGCTGAAAGATCGCTTAACTGAGGATTAGCGTAAAAACGAAAGCCAGATTAAAGTTAAATTGCTGGAGCAAAGGATAATCACCAGCAATACTATGGATATGACCAAGAATTTATTTACACCCAGCTGTTATTTTGACTTTGGAGAACTACCAAGCGCAATGGTTTCAGTTCGAAACTTGCCACCACTAATGTTATCGCCATGCGTAGCTCAACTTGGTGCTGAAGGCATGCAGGATTCGATAATGTGTTTGGCCATGCGATCGAAAACCATTTGGTTCTTGGATTCCTCACCAAAGACTTAATCTGAAAGGACAAGTTGAGGGAGCCCATGTTCAATAATTGTTGTTAATATTGTATACAGCCTGCTTAGCTGTCTTAGCTTACCAGAAACACATTGATCCGACTGGCTATCAGTTAGCTGAATGGCATTATTATCCTTCACCTGCCATAACGTGGTTTGAACGGCCCCCAAAGGGGCGCAGTTTGATGCAGACTTGGATAGAACTTTTTACGGACATAGTTGACAATACAAATAGACACTTTTTAACATGAAACACTGTTTTTCACATAAATATGCTTTACAGTTAATTCGAACAAATGCCGCTTTGTGGTGCTTCATCTTTGATACTTGACAATCGGCGGAATAGGTGGCGTCATTTGTGTCATCGATACCGCAGTGAAGGGAATTCAGTGTTATCGAACATATGACTCAGTCTGCGGCCGACAAACTGGGCTGGAGACAAGCAACAAGCAGCCCGTTAAAAAAAGTAAAAAATTCAAATTCAAATTTTGATTGAAATATGAAATGTGAAATGTTTTGCAAATTATAAACACATTGGTTTGTTCTTCATAACGCGTCTTTATTGTAATTTCAATAAATATTAATAACTTTCTAAGCACATGGATCTCTACATAAGTTGCTTATGTAACGAATTTTATTTAACTAACTCCATTTATTCTACCAGCTTAACTGAAATGTTGTTGTGTAAATGTATTTGTATTTGTATGTGTTTGTGTAGCCATAAATGCATTTTCATTTTACCAAATATGCAAACAATTGCATTCTGCGTTTATTTTGCAGTAACAATAATTAAAGTAAATGAACGGTTTCAAAAGAAACGTAGCCTGACGCAATATGAAATAGGGAGATAATAAGCAAATTAAAAACAAGTAAGAATACTCTAGTCGAGTTTGCCCGACTACGAGACTCCCTGCTCCCAACTTGCATTTCAAGCAGTTCAGCGGCAACACAAGCCAGCAGCGTACTCAACTTGCACAGTGCATGTCAAACTGTTGTTTCTGCCTGCTGAGACAGTGGAAATAAGTTTTTCCATAATTTTGGTGCTATTTATCCGATCGTGTTGTTTACACATCCGAAAGACATTGATTAAACATACATGTGTACCAAAAATTAAAGCTCTATCTTTAAAATTGTGGCTGTGGGAGTCTTTTGCGATTTGCGAGGGTGCGGGGGGGTGCATACGAAATTTGAAATAAACTTGATCTGCGTATGGTATACAGGAACCTACATGCCAAGTTTGGTGTCTCTAGCTTTTGTAGTCTCCGAGATCTGTGTGTTCATACGGACAGACGGACAGACAGACAGACGGACAGACAGACGGACATGGCTAGATCGTCACGGCTGTTGATCCTGATCAAGAATATATATAGTTTATACAGTCGGAAATGCTTCCTTCTGCCTGTTACACACATTTGCAGTATTTTATAACTCCCTTTTTCCCATTTTTAATGGGAACAGGGAGTAAAAATACATGTCATAAGCCGCGTTCTTCAGACCCATGTTGCACTTCTCCTTGGTCTTTACTTTCCAGAGGCATGGATTGCGTGGTAAATAGTGATAAATTTAGTTAGAAATTCTTCTGAGTCCAGAATATTTAATTCAATTTTAAATTTTTGTGACAGTTGAAACAAAGCCGATAACCGTTTCGATACATATTTCGATATGATTTGAACAGACCGAGTCATATATCAAAATTGTTTGAATTTCAGACCAAAATTCAGTACTAAATTTGACACGACCGACATCGATAACACATGTTTTCACAGACAGTCTGTCTCGTCTAGGGGGCCCTTTAGCAAGTACAGATCTAGATTATAATAATATATATGCCTAAGCAAGCGTTTATCGACACATATTCAAAATATCAAGCATTGATCCAGAATCTAGATTCATCATATACAAGTCTTAGTATGTGTTGATTTGACTGTCTCAAGTTCCAGTTCACACTAACAAGACTAATCTCAAATATTTTCATTCTCTCAGTTTACATCAAGCTGGCAACAACTAATATTCTAAAACAATTTTTAATTTTTTACTAAAGTGAGATATATACCTTCAAAGATCAACATAAGACATTTAAATAAAATTTATATTTCGGAGTGACAGTTAAAATTAATAGAACTGAAACTAATTTAAAAAGTGTATATTTGTATTGTCAACTATGTCCGTAAAAAGTTCTAACCAAGTCTGCATCAAACTGGGCCCCTGCGAGCCCGGTCAAACCACGTTATGGCAGGTGAAGGATAAAAATGCCATTCAGCTAACTGATAGCCAGTCGGATCAATATGTTTTTGGTAAGCTTAGCCAGCTAAGCAGGCTGTATACAATATTAACAACAATTATTGAACATGGGCCCCCTCAACTTGTCCTTGCAGATTAAAAGTCTTTGGTGAGGAATCCAAGAACCACATGGTATTCGATCGCATGGCCAAACACATTATCGAATCCTGCATGAAAGGCTTCAATGGCACCATTTCATCATCAGGTATGCAGCCTTTAGTTGTACACCCTACAAGCTGGTATTACACTTTTGTCACGAAGCGTGTAACGCATTGCCGAACACATGAAGACATGGCCCTATGACTGCTGCAGTTGATACTGATCAATAATATATAGATATGCGTATGCACATATATGATTAATATCAACAGATCACTATAGCGCGTATACATATCGTACATATGTACATATTAAACAAAATTCATAATTTGTGAGTTGCAAAATTATTCGATACATCATTATATATATTATGTACAAATTTCAAACTCTTCACGTGAGCAGATAATATGTAAATTCTTTTATTTTACATATTCCCAACATTTGTATACCCTTGCGGAGGGTGTTATTTATATAAAATTGATTAGCATCAACAGCCGTCCTTCCGTTTATATGCAAACTAGTCTCAGTTATTCAGCTATCTTTATGAAACTTGGCACAGATGCTTCTCTCTGCTGGAAGCAGTACATATTTAAGTATCAGCCAGATGGGACCACTATAACACATAGCTGCCAAAGGCACGATCGGTCGAAAATGTTATTTTTCATGACAACTCAACCAAATGCACCAATTCTAATTTTTAGCATTATCTTAGCAATATTTCAAAATTTCAACAAATAATGTGTTGAAAAATCAGATTATTTTATGAGAAATTGAATATTAATCAAAAGCGGACGACTATATCTACAACGACTAGGAACAATCGGTCGAACTTTAAGTTTTAATATGAACAACTTTTCTGCAAGTGTGTATGTGTTCAGCACGCTAAAGAAACTTCTTGTAATTTATAAGATCGATATATGTCAGTAGTGCTACAGCCATATAACGATGTAAAGATCGTTCGGCTTTTCCTCAAAGTGTTTGTGATATTAAAGGATAAGCTATTTTTTATGTTAATAAATTTTATCAAAAAAATTCAAATATGTTTTCTGAAAAATCGACCTTTTGAGTTAGAGTGAGTTAGAATGAATCATTTCTTTATTAAAATATATCGACTAAAAATTGTATGGGTAAGCCAAACTCAGTAATTTCAAGTTTATATACATTAGTTAAGTTATGCTTTATTGACTTAATTAAATTGAAATTGGAATACCAAATCACTTAGTTATTATAAGAACTGGTTTATAATTGTTTATTGTATTAAATATAAATAAGTTATCAAAATATCTAACTGCACTAATTTTGATAAAATTTAAATTATAAAATGTTGATCAATTACTATATCCCTGCAAGAGTATTTCGACTTCGACACTGTTTTTGTTTATTTTGTCTCTGTTTTAAATGAAAGGAAAACGATATAAATAAACCTAATAATTTTACTATATGACAGGTAAAACCTATACCATGATGGGCGATGAAAAAAATCCTGGTGTCATGGTGCTGGCAGCGCAGGAAATTTTTAAGCAGATTGCAAAGAACAAGGACCGGAACCATATACTACGTGTAAGCTACATCGAGATCTATAATGAAAAGATCTACGATTTGCTGAATATGAAAAATCAGGATCTGAAAATACACGAAAGCAACGACATGGTCAATGTGAACTGTGAGGAGTGCATTATAACCAGCGAGGAGGATCTTTTGCAGTTCGTCTGCATGGGTAACAAGGAGCGCCCCACGGGTGAAACCAACATGAATGAACGCTCCAGTCGATCTCATGCAATATTTCGCATTGTAAGCTCACTCTTTATCATTATTTTTATAAACTCAAAACTTCAAATACATCTTTTATTTGTATGCAGATAAAGTGCAAAGTCTTCCCAATCTGGCTGACTTGGCTGGCTCCAAACGAGCTAACCAGACAGGTGCAAGTGGGACTCGTCTTAAGCAAGGTGGGCACATAAACAAAAGTCTGCACTATCTGAGCAACGTGATCAAGAGCTTGGCTGAGAATGAGGAAAACAAATATGTAAGCTTTGCGATGCGTGCCAAAAAAATTCGCTTGAAGCCGCAAAGGAATGAAATCGTTTCAGATGCAACGATGACGAAGTGCCTGGAGCGTGAAATAAAAGAGCTGAAAGATCGCTTAACTGAGGATTAGCGTAAAAACGAAAGCCAGATTAAAGTTAAGCAAAGGAGCAAAGGATAATCACCAGCAATACTATGGATATGACCAAGAATTTATTTACACCCAGCTGTTATTTTGACTTTGGAGAACTACCAAGCGCAATGGTTTCAGTTCGAAACTTGCCACCACTAATGTTATCGCCATGCGTAGCTCAACTTGGTGCTGAAGGCATGCAGGATTCGATAATGTGTTTGGCCATGCGATCGAAAACCATTTGGTTCTTGGATTCCTCACCAAAGACTTAATCTGAAAGGACAAGTTGAGGGAGCCCATGTTCAATAATTGTTGTTAATATTGTATACAGCCTGCTTAGCTGTCTTAGCTTACCAGAAACACATTGATCCGACTGGCTATCAGTTAGCTGAATGGCATTATTATCCTTCACCTGCCATAACGTGGTTTGAACGGCCCCCAAAGGGGCGCAGTTTGATGCAGACTTGGATAGAACTTTTTACGGACATAGTTGACAATACAAATAGACACTTTTTAACATGAAACACTGCTTTTCACATAAATATGCTTTACAGTTAATTCGAACAAATGCCGCTTTGTGGTGCTTCATCTTTGATACTTGACAATCGGCGGAATAGGTGGCGTCATTTGTGTCATCGATACCGCAGTGAAGGGAATTCAGTGTTATCGAACATATGACTCAGTCTGCGGCCGACAAACTGGGCTGGAGACAAGCAACAAGCAGCCCGTTAAAAAAAGTAAAAAATTCAAATTCAAATTTTGATTGAAATATGAAATGTGAAATGTTTTGCAAATTATAAACACATTGGTTTGTTCTTCATAACGCGTCTTTATTGTAATTTCAATAAATATTAATAACTTTCTAAGCACATGGATCTCTACATAAATTGCTTATGTAACGAATTTTATTTAACTAACTCCATTTATTCTACCAGCTTAACTGAAATGTTGTTGTGTAAATGTATTTGTATTTGTATGTGTTTGTGTAGCCATAAATGCATTTTCATTTTACCAAATATGCAAACAATTGCATTCTGCGTTTATTTTGCAGTAACAATAATTAAAGTAAATGAACGGTTTCAAAAGAAACGTAGCCTGACGCAATATGAAATAGGGAGATAATAAGCAAATTAAAAACAAGTAAGAATACTCTATTCGAGTTTGCCCGACTACGAGACTCCCTGCTCCCAACTTGCATTTCAAGCAGTTCAGCGGCAACACAAGCCAGCAGCGTACTCAACTTGCACAGTGCATGTCAAACTGTTGTTTCTGCCTGCTGAGACAGTGGAAATAAGTTTTTCCATAATTTTGGTGCTATTTATCCGATCGTGTTGTTTACACATCCGAAAGACATTGATTAAACATACATGTGTACCAAAAATTAAAGCTCTATCTTTAAAATTGTGGCTGTGGGAGTCTTTTGCGATTTGCGAGGGTGCGGGGGGGTGCATACGAAATTTGAAATAAACTTGATCTGCGTATGGTATACAGGAACCTACATGCCAAGTTTGGTGTCTCTAGCTTTTGTAGTCTCCGAGATCTGTGTGTTCATACGGACAGACGGACAGACAGACAGACGGACAGACAGACGGACATGGCTAGATCGTCACGGCTGTTGATCCTGATCAAGAATATATATAGTTTATACAGTCGGAAATGCTTCCTTCTGCCTGTTACACACATTTGCAGTATTTTATAACTCCCTTTTTCCCATTTTTAATGGGAACAGGGAGTAAAAATACATGTCATAAGCCGCGTTCTTCAGACCCATGTTGCACTTCTCCTTGGTCTTTACTTTCCAGAGGCATGGATTGCGTGGTAAATAGTGATAAATTTAGTTAGAAATTCTTCTGAGTCCAGAATATTTAATTCAATTTTAAATTTTTGTGACAGTTGAAACAAAGCCGATAACCGTTTCGATACATATTTCGATATGATTTGAACAGACCGAGTCATATATCAAAATTGTTTGAATTTCAGACCAAAATTCAGTACTAAATTTGACACGACCGACATCGATAACACATGTTTTCACAGACAGTCTGTCTCGTCTAGGGGGCCCTTTAGCAAGTACAGATCTAGATTATAATAATATATATGCCTAAGCAAGCGTTTATCGACACATATTCAAAATATCAAGCATTGATCCAGAATCTAGATTCATCATATACAAGTCTTAGTATGTGTTGATTTGACTGTCTCAAGTTCCAGTTCACACTAACAAGACTAATCTCAAATATTTTCATTCTCTCAGTTTACATCAAGCTGGCAACAACTATTATTCAAAAACAATTTTTATTTTTTACTAAAGTGACATATATATTTTCAAAGATCAACATAAGACATTTAAATAAAATTTATATTTCGGAGTGACAGTTAAAATTAATAGAATTGAAACTAATTTAAAGTACTTCCCAAGGTGACTGATAATAACAAAAAGCACAGCAACAATTAACAAATATTTGCTGGCCAAGAAACTTCAACAAACAAAATGTATCGTCTAACAGAGGAACAGGTGATTCAACGCACGAAGCAATCGAACCTGGAAGCAATTAAGGAACTCAATTTCTGTGCACGTTACATTAATGATATTTCTATTATAAAGCAGATGCCTGGAATTGAGGTATTGTCGCTTAGTTACAACAGTATCAGCAGCTTGGAGCCTTTGATGGAGTGCACTAAGATAAGGACCTTGTTCATACGTAATAATCAAATACAAAATATCGATGAGATAACATACTTGAAGAACTTACCGGAACTTCAGGAATTGCATCTAAGTGGAAATCCATGCTGCAAGCGTGCAGACTATCGTTCGTATGTCTTTCGCGCATTGCCTACTCTTAAAATCTTAGATGACTTGCCATACGGTGTGGATAAACCCATTGAAATCAAGTGCGCTAGTGCGGCTCCAGTGGTCAGTAAGGCTCAACAAGCCCGTGAGGCTGCAGCAGCTCGTAAGGCTGAAGAAGCTCGTGAGGCTGCAGCAGCCCGTAAGACTCCAGTAGTCCGAGAGGCTATAGCAGCTCCAGTAGTCCGTGAGGCTCCAGTAGCTCATGATTCACCAGCGAATCGTGAGGTTCTACCTGCCCGTGAGCCTGCATATGCCCGTGAGGCTTCAGAAACTCTAGAGACTCCAGAAGCCCGAGAGGCTCCAGAAGACTTTTGGGCTCCAGCAGCTCGTGAACCTTCAGCAGGCCGAGAGGCTCCAGTAGCCCGTTGGGCTCCACCTGCTGATGAGGCTCCATCAGCCCGTTGGGCTCCATCAGCTATTGAGGCTCCAGCAATCCGTTGGGCTTCAGCAGCTGATGAGGCTCCAACAGCTTTTGAAGCTCCATTAGCTCGTGAGTCTCCGCCAATTCGCGAAGCTCCAGCGGATCGTTGGGCTCCAGCAGCCCGTGAGAGGTCAGCAGCCCGTGAAGCTTCATCAGGCCATTGGGCTCCACCGGAAGAAGCTGAGGTCTCTGATCATGGTGATAGTCGCTACGCTGACTCGTCTCCAAGGACCCCTCGACGGCCAGTGAGCCAATCATCTAATGAATATGAAAATGATCATGAGCCGAGGCATCATTATGGTCAGCAGAGCCCAGATGTCGTCAGTGGATCTCGTCATGCTTATAATCGCCAGGGTCACTCAACTCTCAGTACCCATCGTCGAACAGGGTGCCGCCCATCTAATGTTTATGAGGAGAGACATCAATATGTTCCGCAAAGCCCAATTGTCGGCCGAAGACAGGTGCGTCCCCAGGAATACTTTGAGTGGGAACAATCACCAGATCCAACATATTATCGTCAAGCTGACTTGGCTTCAACTAGTCGTCGTCGAGCAGAGAAGCGAATTTCCAATCTGCTAAGTGCCGCCCTGAGCATCGTTGAGGAACTGGACTATGAGAGCTTGAGGAAAGTAGAGCTAGCAGTGGCCTGTCGCTTAGATGAGCTGGAGGCTGAACGCTGAAGATCCCATGTCGATCTGATGATAGTTAATAATAGTTAAATTTTAGTTCAGTATTATTCTCTCAATCACATCGAGATTGAGTGAATTCAAAAAGTTGTTCCACGCATTCAATAAATAGCAAGTTTGCTTGAAAAAAAAAAAATTTTTAATTAAATTTTTCAATACTCAATTTTGATATTGAGCTTGAACTAGATTTTTGCAAAATTCCTTTGGGAAATGTGTAAAATATGCAGAAAACAGTTGTAGGGAACTTTTAAGTTTGACATCCCATCTGGTTCCACCTCATTTTCAAAGTGCTATATGAAAATTCATTTGCTTTTGCACTTAAGGGTGCCAAAGATTCAGAACAGAAAATCAACAAACAAATATATGGTTTCTATAAATATTTTTGTACTATTTAAAATAAAATACATAAATATGTACAATGAATGATTTCTGCATATTTTTGTACATTTGTGATTATGCAAAGTATATTTAAATGTAAGTATTTTGAAGCATAAAAAATAAATATTAAATGAAGCAACAGAAAACAGTGTGCCTGGAGCACTGACCTCATTCGTTCGCTCGGGAGTTGTATGTTAACTAAGTAGTTGCTGACGAACGCCGCGCCACGCCCCACAATAATTTGCAACGCCCTTTTGGTATTCGCATTTGTTTGCATTTGCGTTAACACTTACTTCATTTAGCAGCCCACAGCAGCAACAGTTGCACAAAGCAGCAAGACGAAGGACAGGTTGGCAACTGCACATGAGTGCAGTAGCAGTGGCAGTGGCAGTAGCAGTGGCAGTGGCAGGAGCAGTGGCAGGAGCAGTGGCAGGAGCAGCAGCGGCGGCATTAGCGGGGACATCAGCCGCTGGCTGCAGGTTAAGGACCTTCTTTTGAACTTTAAAATGTTTGCTTATGTCCATGTGGGTGACAACGGCTGCGCCCAGCGTTCATATTTGCAACTGCAGCTGTATAGCACTCGTTGTATACCCTATAATCAAATATAACAGAATGGGTATGCACACTTTGCAATACATTTTGACGTGTGTTAACAAATTGTTCACAAAATATGTGTTTGTATTAAAATTGCACTCGTTTTTATTAAAAGTTAATGAAAAAATTCTTTGTATAACACTATATTATCAGCATAGCTTCCATTTGATATCTTTGTATTTAGTTTTTTTAAATTCTGAAAAAAATTAAATATTGCGCTTGAAAATGTATCACTTTGAGATGTTAAGGAATGAAAAGTACTAGAATACAGACACAAGCCTATATTTTAATCAAATTATTGTTGTTTCAAGTAAATGGCAATTCAATTTCTTTAGTTTTATAGTATCAGGACAGTTGCCATCTTCTTATCTCCATTGCCAATTTTCTATGTCAATTCTCCATGTAATTTTAATTTTTTTTACCTAAACATATTTCTAATTTTCAATTTTCCCAAGAAATGTGCAGTTTTAATTTTAAAATTGTTCCCTTGCCGATTCAAAATGAAAAGAACTCGAAAACAGAAACAGACTGTATTTAATTTCAAATTGACCGTTGAAAACTAAAACAAGGTATATTAGCAACGTCTACGCATCTCTTCAAGGATGCCTTTTTTTAAATTTTTTGAAGAAAATAATTAAAAACAAGTAAGAACGTTGCAGTCAGATGCACCCGACTGCGAGATACTCTTTTTTTCGACTCTTTGTGGAGTCAGAAGTGGGCGTGGCAATTGTAATTTTGCTCAAATTTTTCAAGTTTTGCCATCAATTTAAATGTGGTTAGGCCTGTTCTACAGGTTTAGGAGAAACAAACATTGCTCGATTGCAAGGGTTGGGGTGGGCGTGGCAAAATTATTTTTATGCAATATTTTTAATAGGAGAACAGAATTCAACCTGTAAAATTTGGGGACTCTAGGTAAGGGGGTGGGGGAGATACAGACTTTGCTTATTTGTGAGGGAAGGGGTGGACGTGGCCAAATTTTTTTTGTCAGATTAATCAAGGATGTGATAAGTAGCCCTTCTGCTAAATTTGGTTACTGTAGCTATAAAACTGTGGAAGATATAGGTTAATGGGGGAAGGGGTGGGGGTGGGGGGAGATCTTGACACTTTGTCTGCCTATGGTATATACCAACATGTATGCCAAGTTTGGTTGCTTTAGCTTCAAAACTGTGGAAACAAACTGATTTCATACGGACAGACGGACGGAAGGACGGACGGACATTTCACAAACCCAAATACTCTTTTTTAATTTTTTTGAAAAAAATAAAATAAAAAGAGTATATTCTCCGCCTGTCCGTCCATCTGTCCGTCCGTATTTCCGTCCGTATTTCCGTCCGTATGTCCGTCTGTCTGTACGTCTGTCTGTATGAACGCAGTTTTTTCCACAGTTTTGAAGCTAGAGCAACCAAACTTGGTATACATACCCCACACCTCCTGCCACGAAATTGAAAAAAAAAAACACTTTGTTTTCCACAGTTTTACAGCTAGAGTAACCAAATTTGGCACAAGGGCTACTTATCACTTCCGTGATTGCTCTGACTTAAAAAAAATTTGTCCACGCCTACCCTCGCCCCAACAAATAAGCAAAGTCTGTATCTCCCACACCCCTTTAGCTACAATCACCAAATTTTACAGGTTGAATTCTTTTTCCCTGTCAAAAAGATTGGATAAAAATAATTTTGCCACGCTCACCCTCGCCTTTGCATTCGAGCAAAATTCGTTTCTCCCAAACCTGTAGAATGGGCCCAACCAAATTTAAATTGATGGCAAAACTTGAACGATTTTACCAAAAATTCAACTGCCAATACCACTTCTGACTGCGCAAATAGGCTAAATAAAGAGTATATCGCAGTCGGATGCATCCGACTGTAACGTTCTTCCTTGTTTATTTTGTCTCTGTCTCTTTTAGTTCATATCTCTGCCTCTGTCTTTCCGTATTTGTGTTTATGTTTGCTTTGTGGGCTTAACATAGTCTCCAACCCAAGCGCTGCTTTTAATCTTAAGCGCATTTCATTTGCCACAATGGCCATTAAAATTGTCTAGGCTCGCTCTGACTCACACAAACACATTTGCACACACACACACATATACACATACACATACACACAGAATTTTCGCATTC
Source organism: Hirtodrosophila cameraria (assembly GCA_949708635.1). NCBI lineage: Eukaryota > Metazoa > Arthropoda > Insecta > Diptera > Drosophilidae > Hirtodrosophila > Hirtodrosophila cameraria. The sequence continues at coordinate 49,011,511 of OX453090.1, forward strand.
ATTCGCATACAAGCAGTGCACCTGGCACTGGCACAAACATTGACACTGACTACACAACGATGGCAACTCTGGCCAGCCGAGTGTTGCTGCTGGTTGCCCACTGTCAACTTAATATTTTTTTTACGCCGTGCACACTTTAACCTGGACCACGACTTATGGCCGGCTTATGTGCTCGCAAACCAATTAAAATGGCCAATGGAATGTTAAGAAGAAGCATTGGATACATATCAATTTTATAGGATTAGGTCCTAGCCCACAGCATCTCGTGTAGAACAAATTATTACCTTTATGCGGCACTGATTTCTATGTAAAATTCTTATATTAATTCCAATTGATGAACCAGAAGTTTATTATAATATTATACAACAATTAAGTTCAGAATGAAGCATAGCTAATATTATTTGTTTCCTTATCTGAATCAAAAAAATTACCAAAATGAATTACAATGAATTTTTACTAGAACTTTATTTTATGTCAAGCATGGTTTACTTCAATAAGTTTTTGCTGATTTATGTATATCTCTTTCTTCTGATGATTCCAATATTCAGCAGTTAAATTGCATTGAGTAGAATATCAATATCAATCTGAATATGCAATAAATTTTTTTTTAAAGTGTAGCATAAAACAGCATAGGCACCCTGAAAAATAGTAAAAAAAAATCGTATGAGTTAAGGGATCTTGATCAAGCAATTTCTGCACCCGAATGTGCAGCCGACTTAAAATGCATTGTTCGTTTGGTTGAATAAAATACTAAAATAAAACAAATACAAAACTTAAACAGAAAGAAATGTTGTCTTCGGCGTGCCGAAGATATATACCCTTGCAGAAAATATTTGCATAAGAAAACTTATTTTTCAACCGATCGTTCCAATGGCAGCTATAAGATGGAGTGATCCGATTTTGATAAAATTTGGTCAACATGTGTAGATAGAGCTTAAGTTTTGACATAGTGAGTTTGGTCGAGGTATATTTCAACCGATCGTTCCAATGGCAGCTATAAGAAATAGAAGTCCGAATTCGATAAAATTTTGGCATCATATACAAACTGTCCTTAAACTTAGGTTTAGTGAGTTTGGTTGAGTTAATCTTAACCATTTTCACAACCGGTTGTTCCTATGGCAGCTATATAATATAATAAAATATAAAATATTATAATAAAATCGTAAAAACCCAAAAATATTTGTATTTATATATCGTTTTACTGCAATAATACATGGTCAAAATAACATTTCTTATGGCTAAATTTGAATTTAAAACGAATAGTTAATAATTATAACACTAATATTTAGCTTATCCATACGGATTTCATTGCACGCTTGTGTCAAATTTCGACTGCCTTTACTTCGTTGCATGTCAGCAAAAATGTTGCTCATCTTTCGGCAATTCCCAACGTATTTGTGGATGTCGCTCAACATTTTGATCGGGATTGAGGCATCTAAAATTTTGACAACAACGAGGCGTGGCTGCTGCTTCTGCCTTTGGTGAGCTGAGCTGCCTTTGGTGCAGCTGCGGATTGTGAACGCTTAGGTTTCTGTCGCTCAACACTCAAAATGGGATTAGCGCGTCGAATTTTTTGATGCTGGCGTGGCGTCAATGATTGCTCTGTTACCCGAGCTGCTGCTACAGTTGGAGGCTCTGATTTGGCAGGCTTATGCTTTAACTGCTGCTCGTTTTGTTGCTGTTGCTGTTCTTGTTCTCGTTGTTGTTGTTGCTGATGCTTGTTGTATTGCTGCAACACGTCCTTAAGCATTTGCTCGTCTTCAAATTGGGCCGCGCACCAAAGCAATATACACACTGAGATGATAAGCGCAATAATAAAATGTGCATCTCCTATGATATCCTGGACTTGCAATGGCGGTGGAACACATGACAATAACTGTGTTGAATTGAGCATTTTTCGTAAGAAGTTTATTTGTTGAACTGCCAAAACAGAATACTATTTAAACAAAAAGCAAATCAATTTGTTGAAGACTAACGCAAAATCACAGAAAAAAAAGCTGAAAACTTTTAAAGCAATGCAAGCTCTGTTTTCAATTGATTTTAAATTTATCTCATTGTATAAATCTCAATGTCTCACAAACTCAAGAGCTTGAGACAACAAGAAAAGCATGAAAGCTGCATGACTTGTGCATTGGGAGTAGAAATGGGCAATGGGAATGGGATTTGAAGAAAGACGGAGACACCACACACTGCTTGACCGTATCTCAAGGGTTCAAAAAGGGTCTTAACCCGATGCTTGAGGCTGTGACTAAAATTGCAGCAAAAGCTAAACAAATAAGAGTACATAGAGCAAAAGTGGCATGAAAATAAATTAAAAATGTGCGAAGCAAAGCAACTCAACACACACACACACAGAGAGACACACGTACGCAGACATATTAAGGAACGTGACTTGCCAGCCTGCTTCTCAGTACATATGGACGCAGTACGAGTGTATGTACCAATGTGAGAGTATATGTCTGTCTGTCTGTCTGTCTGCCTGTTTATATTTAGAACGTTATGAAAAATGTATACAGTGAGCCGCCTCTGCTCGACTCGGCCTTACTGCGTCTGGGTGTCTCGAATGCGTCGCCTTTGTCCTCCCAGCACGTAATACCAGCAGCAGGAGCAGGAGCAGCAGCATCAGCTGGAGAGTGGGCAAATGTAGGAAGCGCAATCTTTCATCAGGCAGTGGGTAGCATTTAATGACAAAAGTTATGACGACAAATGACTCAGTTGACTTTCACTATGAAATCAGAGCTCTTGGGTTCGTTGGCTACCACAATGGGACTATGAATCATTTTTTCTCGTTGCGATGCGATGCTTTTCCATTTCATTATTGCCATTAGAGTGCTGATTTTGTTGGCTATTTTTAACGCGACGCTCGTTTATCATTATGCAGATTGTTAATTAATTTTATACAAATACATTAAAAATATAGAAAAAATTAATATGAGAAATTCAAAAGATAATTGCGCATAATCTGCTTGCCTTTATGCATGGCAAAAAACAAAACGAAATGAAAATTGCTGAAACTCGCTAAAAATGTTGTAATGTAAATTGAATTTTGTTAATCAACTGCATTTAGAGTAAATTGAAAAAACCTTTTTTTTTTTTTTAGCTAACTTGTATGTTGTATGAAATTGAATAAATTTTAATATATGCAAATGATGATGTAACTACGCCATATCACAGAAATGCATAATTTGATTTGTTTAATAATGAACCGATTATATTTACAACATGAACAACAAATCGATAAAAAGCGCTGCGCACAAACTTACCTAGAATTTAAAACTTTTATTAAAGGTTTTTGTTTTGTATGGAGGTGAAAAACAATTTACTAATTACACTTTGACACAAAATGATGTTTTTTCTGCAAAAAGGCTGAATTAAATAAGTTAGAACGTTGCAGTTGGATACACCCTACTTCGATGTACTCTTTTTTTCGCCTCTTTGCGGAGTCAGAAGTGAGCGTGGCAATTGTATTTTTGCCCAAATATTACTGTTTAGTTGGGCCAGCTCTAAAGGTTTGGGAGAAACAAGCTTTGCTCGCTTGCAAGAGAGGGGGTGGGCGTGGTAAAATTATTTTTATCCAATCAATTAAATAGGGCAACGGAATTCAACCTGCAGAGAACTTGAGATCTTGACACTTTGTCTGACTATGGTATATATCAACCTGTCTGTCAAGTTGTTTGCTCTAGCTTCAAAACTGTGGAAAAAAACTGCGGTCATACAGACAGACGGACAAAAAAATTTAAAAAAGAGTATACAAACTATGATTCAAGAAAGAAATGTTATCTTATCAATGTTAATCAGTTGCGTAAATTTAGTTGCGATCGGATTACAAACACTTAATTTATTAACGAATCTATTTCTCCTCCTCTCAACAGGCAGAATCAACAGTTTTACAGAAACTGGAGAAGTTAAGTGCGCTGCTTGACCGTTGAATGGCTTGAAATGCAAGTTGGGAGCAGGGAGTCTCGTAGTCTGGCACACTCGACTAGAGCATTCTTACTTGCCTTACATTGTCGCTTATAATCCTCAAATAGTTTAAGTAAAAACTTAGTATAGTGCACAGCTAAGGCCTTTTGCCGCTTATAATTTTCAAATAGTTTAAGTAAATACTTGGTGTAGTGACCGGCTAAGGCCCTTTTTGTAACAATATATTCTTATTTTTATTTTATTGTATATCTAATTTGAATCTTAAACTAAAACAAACATCTTCATCATTCACCCGGTAGTTCATCAATGCAACAGCACACGTGCTTCGCTAATACATTCCAGTTACATACTATAATCCAGTTCCTTGAGCAGGCGGATGCGGCAGAGAGTAAATTGTATATGAGGATGTCTCACCTCCAAGACATCCTCATACAGCGCATCTTGGACTCATAGAACCACAACAAAAGGTATCTAATTTTGATTAATAATTTCTATCAACAGTCACACAGCTGCTGCGTTTTGTATCTTGCAGATAGACAAAACAACAGCAGATACAACCAACAAGCTGGAACTGAGCTGGCCTTACTCACATGGATGACTAAGCGTCGCGTTGTAAGTATTTTTGTGTTATTGTTGTTCCTTTAAAGTTTAAACTATTGCCCGTTTTCGAACTGTTTACGTCATTCACTTTTCGATTCGGTTACAGACTCTCTCTTTCCTTCATTCTTTCTATCTTTTTCTGTAAAGCTTGAACTAACAAAATTAGCAGTTTCAGCAGATTTTATATATTTTTAATATTTTCACTTTTTTTAGCTTGACACGATTTTGCTCTCTTACATAAGAATAAATGTGTTTATTTAAATGGGAATTGCGGAATTCAGATGATATAAATGGACAAGATAAACTACGAAAACCAAAATATTAATCTAGCCAAAAACTCGGTCTCGTTTGAACACAATTTATTTTCTTTATATGCTATATTAATTGAGCTTGCAATCGAATCTCAATAAAATTATATTTTTGAATAAAAAAATAAAATATTATGCTTATAATGAAATCAGGTTCTTATTTAAAATACATTTTAGCTTAAGTGATATCAAACATGATTAGAATTATTTTATTGATCACATAAATGTTTTCAATATAAGAAGAGGTAAACTAGCTGTAACGAACACACTTCTGCGATCACCGTCTACTATAAGGTTCCGGCCGTGCTCAGGGCAAGTGGGGTGGGTTGTTGGTGCTACGTCAAAACATTTGCGCTACATTATTACATGTACAATTATACACAATTTATAGTATATGAAAAATCAAAATTGTTGATTTTGGGTAAGTTCATTAAAAAGCTAATAATAATATTTTTTTCTACCATTTTCTATTTGAAAATGGAAATTTAAATTTTTTCCTAAAAAAATATTAAAATTTCTTTGTTCAGAAAAAAATTACATGCAAACTATTAAATATGTTTAAAAACGTTTTTTTATTTAACCAGATCTCTATAGCAGAAGATATATGTAACAAGAAAGAAATGATAACTTCTGCGTGTCGAAGATATAAACCCTTGAAAAAGAAAACTTATTTTTCAACCAATGGCAGCTTTTAGATATAGTGATCCGATTTTGATAAAGTTTGGTCAACATGTGAAGAACGTGCTTTAATTTAGATATAGTGTGTTTGGTCGAGTTATATTGAAACACAAAAAAGTTTTTCATACAAAAACTTACTTTTCAACCGATCGTTCTTATGGCAGCTTTATGTTATAGTGGTCCGATTTGGCCGATTCTGACATCACGATAGCTTTAAAACTGAGGGACTAGTTCACATAAAAGACGGACATGACTTGACTGTTGATGCTGTTCACGAGTATACAATTTTTTTATTCTGAGACGTCTTCTTCAATGCGTTACACATTTCGTGTTAAAGTTATGATACCCTCTGCAAGGGTATTGAAAATTGCAGCAATTTTATTCTTCTTTGAGCATGAAGATTCATTCATAAGGTTTTAAAAAAATTAAAGCTTATGCCAGAAATTCTAGGCCATAGCCAATTGAGCAATTCAACATTAAAAAAAATTTTGGTTTTGGTAAGAAATATTTACTTTCTATATAAAACACTTTCTGTTTTTAAAAATATTTTTGTTATTAATATTTATAATTATTAATTACAAAAAATACTTCAATAATTTATATTATGATTTATTTAATAAGCAATTGGCATTACAATTGCAAGAGTTTTGTATACACACACTTACAATAAATAAGTGTTTGGCAGCTACATTTGTATAAATTTGATTAGTTGGGACATTCAATTGCAGCTGCCTGAGCATTTGTCAAAACCATTGTTGCCTCTCAAGCCATTCTACAATATGGCTTAATGGCAAACACAAGTTGTTAAAGGCTTGTTGTGACCAAAAGCAAATAAACTACTTAGTTAGCCACACACACACACATGCACGCATACAGATTGTGTACATAATTTTGTTAGTCATAAATTAAGATAATATTACGGCCACTTGGCACTGAACAAACGCCTGTCAATATTTGTGCGTTGGATGTCCTTCTGCCTGGCAAGCAAATCATATCAAGTCAATAATGAATTGGCTATAAACTCAAAATTGAACTAATAATAATTGCAAAAGTAAATCAGCCAACAAACTTGACAACAACTCTGCTGCTGCAGGACAGTTCCTGTTTTGTTCTGTTTTGTCTGTTGAAAGCTTGTCTACAAAATTTTGAAATTCATTCATGAACAATAAGGGCACTCAAATACTCTATATTCACCCACAAACAATGTGCAGCATTATTTACGGACACAACACACATTCACACACACACACACACACACACACACACACACACACAAGCCGAAGGCGAAAATGTGCCACAAAATGGCTGCTCGGCCTAGCGTTAATTCAATTTTATTACGCATACGCAGCGTGTGCGTGTACCACAAAGACATGCAGTAAGTAAATTGCAAGTGTACGTTAAGGTCCGGCTTTTCTGCCTTTTGCGTGTGTGTGTGTGTGTGTGTGTGTGTGTGTGCATGAGTGCCTGTGTGTTTCTGCATCTGTGTGTAAATCAGCATTGCAGCAGCTTTAAGTGTGTGCTTGGCTCGTAAGTGTGTTTATATGTTGTGTATGCTCTGCTGCAGCAATTAATTAGTGTACTCTTTATGTATAGTTGTATGTGAATTGTATGTTGGATATGCACTTAAGGTGACATACGGAACATACAATCTATGATAATGACAATATATGAATAGTATAACTAAGCAATGCAGTGGTATTATGTCGATTAATTAATAACAATAAATAAGAGTTTACAACATTTCAAATTTTCAATAGTTTGAAATTGCTTTTTAGAAGTCCTGTACTTTCCAGTGAACTAGTTCAGTTGTTCATTTGCTTTTGAAAGATAATAAATTATAACTATATGTTGGCTTTGTTGTAGTTTAAGACAGACTGAAACTCACCTGGCCAAAAATTATATAACTCAAATATACTGGTAATGAAATTCAAAATCATTAAAAATATTCCATGCTAAGAAAATATGTTCATTACTTTTAATTTGTGCATGCCGATTAAACAAATTTTCACTAGCATTGATTTTTTCCAAGAAAATGAAATGATATTATTTATCACAAGCATAACTTATTTGAATGCTTATGAAAAAATAGTAATAGTTCTCTGACTTCAAACATATATACGAAAAGCTTGAATATCTATTTATTAAAAAAAATTACCATTTTTATAATTTGACTATTTTAAATGACCAGAAGTCAACAATCATAAAAAATTACCTAAAATATTTCTATGTTCGTTATAGTCAAAAATACAATATACAATGAAAAATGATTTAAAAAAGTTTGCTTAACTAGGTTTGTCTCTTTTCGCGATTCCGATCAAATCATTCTTTATTTTTTGAATTCATTAAAATACCATTACATATTTAATTTGAAAAGTTTTAACCTTTTGACTATAACAGGAAAGAAAAGCTATTTTCTCATTTTCCAACAGGTTGTTCAGATATTCAGCATTCATCATAGTCGTAGATTTAATTAATTAAAACTTATCTCTAAGGCGACTGCTGCTTTTCTTTATTGCTGCACTTGTATATCTAATGCGTTCAAAGTATTTAATGTAAGCCAATCTAGAAACCATACCTTCAATAATCATAAAACAAAATATCAAATATGTAAAGCAGAAAGTTACACTGAATCACTTGTCAAACATTAAGTCATTTACATCACCTTTTAACATTAGAAAAAGAAACATAAATTCAAACTTAAATTAAAACTAACCTACACTTTTAAAACAACAAAATTCGTCAACTTACAATTTAAAAATATTGTTGCTCCTTTCTTAACTCGGCACATATTGTGCATACAAATTTAAGTTTTATTATTGTCTGTTTTAATTATTGAACAAAAAGGTGAGTATTATACAAGAACGCAGAACTGAGAAGGGCTGTAAGCAGTTTTTTTATAATCTTTGATCGTTTTAGCCATGTCATTCTTCAATGGCAACACATCGCCGGCTACACCGGGCGGCATATTTCCTTCAATAGCATCGCCTTTTTGTAGCAACATGTCTGCGCAATCCGTTGACGCAACACCAACGCCCTTTGGCACACCACCAACTGTCGCTGCTGCTACATTGAGCAGTGGCTTTGGTCGTTTTGGTGGGGCGACGCCTGCAACTAAGTCAAGTCTATTTTCTTCACCTATTGGCGGTAGACTGCCTGCCTTTAAGTTTGAGTCAGCGTTTGGTACACCAGCTGCAGTGACGACAGTGACACCTGGCCTTGGAGCCACAAATTTGATGCTGGGACAGCAGCAGCAGCAGCAGCCTGTGCCCATGTCTGCAGATGAGGAATGTGTACAATTCATTAGGAATGTTTCAATCTTTGGTGATGAGCGTGACAACATTAGCGCCAAGTGGAATTATTTACAGGCCATGTGGGGAACGGGTAAGCTGTATTACTCTCAAAGTGCACCACCGCTGGATATAACTCAGCAGAATCCTTTGTGCTGTTTCAAGACTATTGGCTATAGTCATATGCCTGGCCAGGACAACAACCTGGGACTAGTTGCACTAATTTTTTATAAAGATCTGGCAACAGTCAAAATACATCAGCCACAGATAATACAAATGCTGCTCTATTTGATGGGCAACAACACTAGACTCACAGTACACATAGAAATGCTTCGAGAGTTGGATAACACTCAATGTCAGATGGTCATCTATGTGGTGGAGAAGCTGCAGGTGTTGTTTGGACCCTACGATACCAGGCGCATACCTGCCACCGAACTGGCCAATTATTTGGCTCAAACGAATGTGAAGCCATATTTAGACTTTATGGGAATAATCGCAGCTTTGGCACTCACACAACCTGACGAGGAGCAACTCAAACAGTATCTAGGGAAACCACCAAGTGGCATCGATCCGCGTCTGTGGCATCAGGCAAATTTGGATAATCCTGAACCCAGAGAATTAATACCGGTGCCCATTATTGGTTTCAACGATCTGCAATGGCGCCTCAAATGCCAGGACCAGGAGACTGATAAGCATGAGTTGTATTTGAAAAAGGTGGGTAAAGAAGTACAGGAACTGCAACAGCGACAGGCTTACGCAACAGCCAAAATAAATGAGAACAAACGTAAAATAGAAGAGATAAGCCAACGCATGCTTCAGCTTGTTGTCAAACAGGAGTACATTCGCAGGGTGGACAACAGTTTAACATACGAGGAGGAGGCGCTGCTCACCAAGCTGGAGAATTTACGGGACGACGTCTCGGAGCCCACAGAGTTCGAGGGTGGATTAGAGGAACTGCTTGACGAGATACGTGAGCAGCGTTATGAATTTGCCAGCAATGGCGGTATTGAAGACATAATTGATAAAAAAGCCGAGAATGAGTTGAAGGAAATCATAACAATGCAGCAAGGCGCTATAGAACTGTTGCTTGGAAATGTTGACAAGGATTTGGAAGCACTCAATATTATCGCAGAAGGTTTGTCCATATCGGATAGTAGTTCATCCGACCCAGATGGTATGGATATTGAAGATGGTTTTCCGGACATAGATGCTATTGAAGAAAGTGTGCGCAAGGCATATACTATTGATGACAATGATGATGATGATGATTTGCCGAATTCAGATATTAGTGACGAAGATATGCCAATATTAGAAAATATTGAAGAAGATTTGCCCGAAATGGAGGAAACTGGTAACTCAGACGACGACTTGTAACAAAATTATGTAGTTGTTTGTCCAGTAAAAAGCATGCGTTAAAAAAAATGCACAAAATTTAAATTTAAGATCGATTAAATGAAAAACAGAAATATTGTATTGAACGCATTTCCGTCCTTTTTTCGACCATATGGTTGAGTTTTCCAAAATTGGCGTGACATGTGTCTAATTATTTTTTGCGAAGAGCTTTGACAATGAGTTTGAACTTGACCGCACTTACAGTACACTTCCCTACATGTAGCCTCTGCTACACATTTTCCGCCAAGACGTTGTGCCTCTTCCGGTATGCAGTTATTGTCGAAATTTAACATTGATGTTTGAAAGTGAGCTTGAACTTGATCGGATGATCAGCAAAAAAGTTACGTACAACATTTTACCGCGAATTTTACACAATTCTTAGTTAATTTGCGGCAAATCAGGAGTTGTAGCTTACAGAAATGAAAATTGTTTTAAAGATACTTATTTTTTTTTTGATTTAAAATGCTCGATTTTACAAGATTTTTGGAAATTTGAGAAAAACAATTTAATTTTTGTAATTATGCTTTTACTTTCCATAAATAAAAGTTTTTTTTTTCTAATTTGTTAAAATTTAACTAAGTTGTCTTGTACTGTAAAAGTTTTATTTAAATTCGATTTGATTTTTACTTATGTTTCATTTGAATTTATTTAAGTGCTATGCGACGTGTGAAGTTTATCGATTGAACTCATTTTTGCGTACAAATATAGCGCTGCCAATTTCCATGCATATTTTGTTTTGTGTTTTTGTTGTTGTTGTTGTTTTGTTTTTAATATTTTAGAGCGAAGCGTTCTTATGGGCTATATAGATGGGCAGCTTTCCACTTTGCTTTGTGCAATTGCTTTTGCCGGATATTGTTGTTAGTTTTTACTTTTGAGTTTGCATTGTGTGGCTCTTTTGTTTTACACGGCCTGCATTGAGATTGCTCTTGTGTTGCTGTTGTTGTTGTTGTTGCGGTTGATGGTGGTCGGCTGGTGCCGTGTCCTATTTGTATCCTGTCGGCTGCGCAGCACCTCGCACACATTTATGTCTATTGGCGCGCGTCCATTTCCATTTCATTTCCGTTATTGCAAAACTTTTCGTATTAAATATATTTTTCTCTGCCTTTGTTCGCATACCGCGCTCAACGATTGTTTCATTTCGATGGCTTTCTGGTTGTTGTTGCTGTTGTTGCTGGCTTTTGCACTTTGGCAAAGTTGTTTGTTGCTATTATTTCTGGTACTTTATGCACCCGTTGCCATTATTGCACTTGTTTCCTTTATTGTACCTAGTAAACATAAAAATGTTTTCGCATTTGCATATAAATAAATGCATACATATACTATATACTATACTCGAAGCTTGGCTTTTAATATGGCCAACTTATTAGCTTACAAATTTGCATGCAATTTGTCATAATTGTTGGTTTGTAGCAGCAAAGAACTTTCACATAATCTGATTACTACTGCTACTCGTCCAAAAAACCTGACCCTGATTAGCCAAACAGCTTTCTATTTGTTGCAGCTGCAATTAGCATGTTGCGCTGTAATAAATAAAATTAACCACAATGCTCCAAACAACATGGCCAACGAATGTTTGCAACGCAAAGCAGCAGATTTTTGCAGCAGCGAGTGTTCAAATAATTACACTCACAAAACAAAACAGCCAAAACAGATTAAAAATATGCTTTAAATATTTGAAATAAACGTAATAAACTAAAATTGTTAAAATATATAAAAATAAAATAGTTTTGCATAAAATGGAAATAAAATAATCAAAAGTAAATATCATTATACTTATGATCAAATTGCTGAAATCATAAATTCAAATTTGTTACGACCCAAATAATTTTTCTTTTACTCTTTTTTTGGTCAATTTTTATACAAATTTTGTTTTGTGGAAATTAAACAAATGTTTTTGCATATTTTATTACCCAGCAGTGACCACAAAATTTAGCGCGTTTATTTTAACGATACAAAAATGTCAGCAAAATGTTGAACCGCAAATCATTTTGGATATTTTTGTATATATAGATATATTTGAAATAGTCAAATGAATTAGGCCATTTGAAAATATTTGTTTTTTTTTTTCTATCAATATTAATCATAATTTTACACAAGGCTTATTTAAATGAATCACGTATCATGTTAAGAGTCAATCAGTTTCGAGCATCAGTTACGGCAATATTAAACTAGGAAAGCACTGCATCTTTAAACCAAAAAGACATACGATCATCACGGCACCTCTTCATCGGTTCAGCTATTGTATATTCTCTACCCAGAGCATGAAAACGATTGTATTTGAACTCATTGCCAGCCTTGAGACGTTCACTTAGCTCAAAAGCCTTAAAGGCCAGCGATTTTGTTGTCTGCATTGACTGTGATAGTTCCTTTTTGACTAAATCGGCTCTCTCTCTCAGTGGTAGATTGATATTGCCAATGCTGTTCATAGACTTTAAAGTATTTAGCTTTGATTTGTGAGCTATAGCATCTGCCTTATTTCCTATGAAATTTGAACTTGACACATTGTCACCCGCCAGTGATCTTCTTGAAACATTGGATCTCACCGATACTTGAGATATATTATCTGCCTGATTCTCTCTCGTCAGAGAGCGTATGGAAACTCGTGAGGTATTCGTTGCCTGAGATCTTACTGAGACTCGGGAGACTTTATCTGCCTCATTTTCACCCGCTTTGTCCCTGAAAGAGGCGCGTGACTGATGCTCTAAAGTTTTTGATCTTTGGGTAGTGCGTGAGATATTATCCTGCTCCTTGGCATTCATTTCCGACGTCTTGGCCATATTTATGCTCTTTTTCGAGTGTTTGACCTCAGTGTGAGACTTGAGTGTCACATTCGATTCTGTACGCTTGCTGGCATGCGAGTGCACGCTCATCTTGGAGGACATTCTATCAGCAGCAGCCTGGCCACTCAACCGAGAGTGAACACTATTGACGGAGGCTTTACTCGCTTGGGACATGACACTAGATTTTGACGCCGATCGGCGTGTCCTGATGGGCATTATCGTTTTTACGGAACCCGAAATCAATGAACTCTTCGAGGGTGTCCTTTGCATTGCTGTTCTGGACATCCCACCCGCATAAATACGCGCTTCTGATGCCACCTGCTGCTTGGCAGCAGCCATCTCCTCGTTGATGGCTTTCGAAATAGCCAATTGGCCCATTTCCGATTTGGTTGTTTTAAAAACAACTTGACCAGTTGTGGAGCGCTCTTTGGCCAAAGTGCCCTGCGAGACAGATTTGTTGGCATGCTCCTTTGGTGGTGGCCATGTGGCAAATACAGGTGGCGGATATGTCGGTGAATTGGGTATCTCGTATTCGTAACGTTGACCAGCTTCTGGTGGACCAATGCTAAATGGATTAAAGAGTTCTCCCTCATCGTCAAACATATTGTCGGCTTGCTTCTTGATGTGCTATGCGAACAATTAAAAGTGAGCCAATTTGTTGTCCGTGTATGTTTTTTGGCATGCTACTCACATTCGTGTCCTTGGAACTGAACTTAAGAAGGAATGCAGGATATTGAGCTTTCTTTGTGTGTGTGTGTGTGTGTTTATGTTATGCCAAAAATAATTTTGTATCTTTTTAATTTCAATGAATTTTCATTGTTCTGGAATTTGACAAGCTCTATACTACCCAAATGAAAATTCAAGACTAACTACATATACTCTGGGTACAATCAGCTAGGCATTCGAAATTTTACATTTTTTACTTGGCACACTATGAATGAATAAACTGTGGTGTTTTAAGTTTGTTTGCCTTCAATATGTGCTTAGTATGTATTTCTCTTGGTATATTATTTGATTTATGCCAACAATATTATATTATTTTAATTTATTTAGTTATATTTTTAAGAATTAAAACCATTAAAATTAAACTAATTTAGAATTGAACTTAATTGTTTATTCTCAATACATTGTTTGGTTCTTGAGGTTTGATTGTGGATTTCGGTAGACGGTTGCGAAAACTACATGCAGTTTTTTAAATAGTCGCGCTTTTTTTTTTGTCTCATGTAGGTTTATATTTATATTAGAGCTGGGAACGGGATAAGATTTCGTTGTTGAATTGCTACATATATGGATAGGCACAACTTTTTTTTTTTAAATTTGTTGCATTGTTTAACTAGTCTACTAGCAAATGCACTATCAAACATTGGGCACCTAAAACACTCTCGGCCTGTGTAATGTAAATTATTTAAATATTTTAATAAAATTAAGACTTTAAAATAAATTGATGAAAAATATTTTCAAATATATTTTCCATATAAAATGTAGCTTTTCACTGAATAATTCTTTTGAATTCCGTTAATAAAGACACTTAATTGTGAAACTCTGTTTTATCTCTGCTGCGTGCAGTGCATATCAAGCTTTTTCCAGCTTCATTGCTTTAATTGAAAAGCCAAGCTAAATGCTACTCATACTGTAATCAATTTAGCATATCCTTGAGTGTGCGTGCTGATAACGAACTTGCTAAACAAAAGGCTGATACTCCTGTCTGGCTGACACAAGGCACTTGACAATTTTACATATAGCATAGGGCAAATTGATGAGTACTTGTACACTTGGAAATTTGGATAGCTGTTGTTTCATAATTAGCCAAGTATTTGTCTGCATTGCACATTTTACAGTTTATGAAAATTAGTTTGGCAGTTTGTTGTGTAACTTTGCCACTTTGTTTGACATTCATAAAGCTAATGACATATACAGGCAGACATTTTTATTTGGATACAAAATCAAGTAGTATTCGTTACTTTCGGCACAAACAGAGAAAGATCTAACCAATGGCTAGATACCAGAGACGTACCCAAAAGGAGCCTGTCACTCAAGTACCTGGTGACAGCATGGTTATCTATGGCGAAGGCCTTATCTTCGGCGGCAATGCGTATCCGGTTCTGGCCGATGGCATGCCAATGCAGAAAACTTCAACTGTCAAGCAACAAGAGTTGCCAATACAACAACGACACAAGTCCTTGCCGGCCACATCCCAAAAGGCCACAACCAGGACGACTGACAGGCGACAAAAGCGGATGCAGCAAATGGCTCAGCCACTGGCAGACGCTCAGATCCCGGAGCGACAACGCTGCAGAACCCAGCACTCCCAGCCACAAAAGCAATCTCTGCTTCAACAGCAGCAACAACAACTGCAGCAACAACAGCTACAGCAGTTATACGGCTGCTGGCCTTTTCGTGGCATGCCCCAAACCAATACCAATTGCCATAACTTGGCCATGTTCAATGGACACGCTGCTAACGGGAGTGCATATGCCCAAGTCTATAACTACGGATCAGTACCCTTCTCAGTGCCTAATTCTTATTGGCCTGGATATACCATGTTGCAACCAACGGATCCAAGCAAACCTTTTGCCTTTGGCTTTGGTGCCACAGACTAAAACATGTTGCATGTAAAAGTTGCAGTATTTGTTGTATCTTTTAATACAACTGTTAAATGGTTACAAACTGGTTTACTCAATCTATGCAAAAAAATAAAACATATCCAAACCGATATGGTGTATCCATTCTTAAGAGTTATATGAGTGCAAATTTTAACTAAAGAAATCAATGTGAGGAAAATATGTAGAGGCAACATTAAATTCACCATAGTTCCTATTTTAATTTTTATTTTAAAAATGCAAAATATTGATTAAATTTCAATTTTTTTCTTTAAATTATGTTATAACACATTATACTTATTTTTGATTTTTACAAAACAAATAAAAATTAGCTATTCCTGATTTTTACCCCCTGTTCCCATTAAAAATGGCAAAAAAGGGAGTTATAAAGTACTGCAAATGTATGTAACAGGCAGACGAAAGGATTTTCGAATGTATAAACTATGTATATTCTTCATCAGTATCAACAGCCGAGACGAACTAGCCATGTCCGTCTGTCTGTCTGTCCGTATGAACACACAGATCTCAGAGACTATGAGAGCTAGCAACACCAATCTTGGCATGCAGCCTCCTGTATACCATACGCAGATCAAGTTTATTTAAAAACTCGGAGGCACCGCCTCCACAATGCCACAATTTTTAAGATAAAGCTTTGATTTTTTGTACACATATATATTGTATCAATGTTGATCAGCTGTGTAAATTTCAACACGGTCGGATAAATAGCACCAAAGTTACGGAAGAATCTATTACCCCCGTCACTGCAGGCAGAAACAACAGTTAAGTGCGCTGCTTGCTTGTTGTCGCTGAACTGCTTGAAATGCAAGTTGGGAGCAGGGAGTCTCGTAGTCGGGCATACTCGACTTGTTTTTTCAAAAAAATTAAAAAAAAGAGTATAAAAAGTTAATTTGAAGTGGGAGCTTTTTTTGAAAGTGGTAGAACTGAAAGCCAAAAGATGGGAACATTGAAATGTTGTCACAAAAAATGTTTCCAAGCTTTATTTCTACATAAAGTCACCCAAAAATATAAATTTTGACATTTTTTTAACGGTTTGTAATTAAATGTTATAATGTAAATGGTATAAACATATGTATTTTAGAGCACAAGGTATCTTTAAGTCGAGCACTGCCGCTTGAAGCATTCCCACTAGTTAAGAATGTTTTCATCAAGCCATTAATATTGCATGTTTAGAATCTAGTCCCACACACACAGAACATCAGTTTGAGGATTACTTGGAAAGTGCAACTTTTCACAGCCACTTGGCTGTCTGCATTTTTTATGCACTCATTTGCACTAAAGGGTTTTTAGTCCTGCATATTCCTTCTTATTTTTTTTTTTTTTTTTTTTTTTTTTTTTTTTGCACAGCTCAGCTTAGATGGAGAGAACAAACTTTGCCATAATTTGCTATAACTTGTCTACCTTGCTTTTTAAACATCATGATCATCATCATCAGAGGAATGTGGAAGCAACCAGAGCGTCATTTAGTGGTAAATTTGCGTCTTAGTTGCCAACGAATGTCATACGTGACATTTTGTGAATTCTGTTCTTAGCATTCAGTATTCTGTATTCTGTAATCGGGGTATGCATGTGTACGTGTGTGTAATGGGGAAGGTGATTTGTACCTGAATGTTGTATGCTGATGATGTGGCAGTCGTGTGTACCTACCTATCTTCTAGTGGCTTTCGATTTTTTCACTTGATTCTTGCCACGTAGCTGCAGTTTACGAGTATCTGTGTATTGGAAGTTCTCACCGGTTACCCTGCTGTATATTGTTATAATTATATCCTGTCTTTGTCAAGCATTGTTATTATTTTTATTGTGTGAGTTCGTCGGTTAACAACATGACAATGTTACTTTTAATTGCAATTTTTTAGAACAGGCCTATTCTGAATTTTAATTTCGTTTTAAATTTGCGGAAATTAAATATATAATGCCGTTCTGAATTCCTCAACACGTCAAACCTCTACATTATTTTGCTTTTTGCTTACAAAATTAATAATAATTAAATAAATACAATGTCACGTTATACAAGGAAATTGAAAAAGCCAATTAATATTCTTATTAAGAATATTAATTATTTTATTGTATTTTTCATTTTATTTATTTATTTAAGTTTTACTAAAAACAGTTGACACAGGAAAAAATGTATGTTAACAAAAATTATAATGAAAAATATTTTTAAAATGAATTTAATATTAAACTAATATTAAAATAATTAAAATAATTACTTTGTCAAGGCATAAGATGATAGAATATAGAGCTGTGAATTTTAGTGATTCTTTACTCCCTAAACACTCCCGAACGGTCCTCTTTCGGACTTCCTTTTCCGTCTAATTCGGAGCATTCCAAAATACATAGCTCGTTTGAGGAGTTGCTGTAGGAGTCCCTTTGCACTTCAAGTCAGAGCGCTCCGGAAACGTTCATTTGAGGAGTTTTAATGGGAGTCCTTTTCACTCCGTTTTCGAAGCGCTCTGTATATGGCTGGCAGGGAAGAAAGTATTTAGTACTTAGTCATCGTTTGAAATTCATTCGTTTTTACGTTTCAAAAACGTAAGGATAGATAGATAAAACGTAGCTTATCCTTGGCCTGATTTAACCCAAAACCTAACTAAAACTCCAAGATTATCAATTAATTATTCTTGTGCAATAGTCCTAGCTCATACTTTACCATATGCCACTGACATTCCTTATGCTGGAAAGTGTTCAACATGAGAAACTCAAACCACAACGCTGCAATAGCAGCTCAAAGCACGATGTGAACACACACACGCAACTTTCTCTAATGATGATCCCAAAAGTCAACTTGGTAAAGTAACAAGAGCTCACACTTATACACACAAGAACGTACACACACACACATACAGAAGCAAGGCTCATAAGCATACAATGGTATTAGCGCCATAATTCGTAAGTTACAACACACACACACACACACATACGCAGCCACACATATACAGAGACACCACAGAAGGATTAAGTTATATTAAAGTTGTGAACATTGCATTTTAAGTAAGTTTTGTGTGCTGTGGCAGCTTTTGTGCCTTTGACACTTTGGGGCTTATGGGGTATATATATGTATATATGTATGTATAGTATACCTATAAAATAGCGCCAATAAATGCGTTGCATCTTACGTTGGCCAGCGCCAAAAAGTATGCTATGCAAATGTAACTTTAGCTGACCCACATACTACTCGTTATAATAATAATAACAATAATTTTCAAGCGTATTTGCTGCCTTAATATATATGACATAATTTAATGTTATAGTATACGCCATGGTCTTCTTCAAGCCGGACCTTGAGCCCGGATACGGAAATAAAGACGGAGCCACAGCAGCAGCCGCAGCCGCACTTTCATTTTGTACTGCCTTTTTACAAAAGTGCGGCATATAAATTTACAATATTTTTATATAGTCCGCTGATGCAGCAGCCGACTCTGGGCTCCACAGCTGACCCCGGCCAGCCACTTTTTTTCAGTTTCCGTAAAGTTACAGGTCAAGTGTTAATTTTTGTTGTTGTTTTCCCTTTTTTTTTGTTTTTGTTGATTATTCTTTTTGTCTGCTACGTTTACGTGTGCGCATATTTATGTGCAAACTTTGCTGAAAGTTGAAATTTTATACTCTTCTTTAATTTAAGAAATAAAAAAAAAAAAGAGTATATTGGGTTCGTGAAATGTCCGTCTGTCCGTCCGTCCGTCCGTCCGTCCATCCGTCCGTCCGTCCGTCCATCCGTCTGTCCGTCCATCCGTCTGTCCGTCCATCCGTCTGTCCGTCCGTCTGTCCATCCGTCTGTCCGTCCGTCTATCCGTCCGTCCGTCCGTCTGTCTATCCGTAAATCTATCCGTCCGTCTATCCGTCCGTCCATCCGTCTGTCCGACCGTCCGTCTGTCTGGATTAAGGCAGTTTTTTTCCACAGTTTTGCAAAATGAGCAGTCTGTATCTCGCACACCCCTTTAGCTTTAATCACCAAATTTTGCAGGTTGAATTCTTTTTCCCTATCAAAAAGATTGGATAACTATAATTTTGGCACGCTCACCCTCGCCCTTGCAATCGAGCAATGAGTGTTTCTCCCAAACCTGTAGAACGGGCCCAACCAAATTTAAATTGATGGCAAAACTTGAAAGATTTGATCAAAAATACAATTGCTACTTTCACTTCTGACTCCGCAAAGAGGCGAAAAAAAGAGTATTTCGCAGCCGTGTGTATACGACTGCAACGTTCTTACTTGTTAAAAATGAATTGCTTCGACTTTGGCTCCAGCTTCAACATAAAACGACCTGTGCAAAATATTAAATCAAATAAATTGACTTTCTTTTGCTGCTAGTTTTCCGCAAAAGCCATTCAATTTATACCCATTTTTGTGTGCCAGCAGAGTACACTGGATTTAATTACCCGCCAGCAATTTAATTTCTTGTTTTTCTTCTTTTTTTCCACAATTTCACATTTCATTTGCTATTTGCATTATAAGCAGTTTTGCCTGTTTCTGTTTCAGTTTTCACAGCTGAAATTTACCACAGCTCTCTTCACGATTATTGCACTAAGGTGGCTCCCTCCAGCTGCAGGTGTCGTAAAAATTTAGTGGACTTTATCTTTTAGTTCTCTCATATAATATTTTAAATATTCCATAAAAATGTGTGGCTTATTTTTTGATACTGCCAAACTAAGTACTCTCACGTATAGTTCATAACCCTACCGAGTCAAATAAAACTTATGTGTGTCTGGAATCATAAAAATAGCATCACAAATAAATTTCAGAGTAATTTTTGTAAGCCAAAAGAAATAAACCTGTTGAAGTTTTAAGGAATATGTCTTCTGAATATGTTATTATACTGCTACCTGAACAGACCCATTGTACCTTCTTCTGGTCCAAAAGCTACCCCACCAGCCCATTTCTCTTGAACGAGAGCAAGTTTTTAAAAGTGATCTTTAAAGCAGATTTAGGCTAGCTTACTATAAAATATAGAGTTGAATAAAATTGTAGTTGCACACTCATCTCATCTCATTTATATTTATATTTTTATTAATTTATTATTTTGGCTTGCAATCATCTTCCACCAACAAGCAGACATCGGAATATTTAATTTTTTCAAGCTCAGTATAGATGCGATTATTAAGCGGCATTTCTGGATACTGTAAGTATAAATTGTGTAAATCAAACTGCAAGCGTCAAATGATAACTTACCATTTTGGCTATTTTCCAACAGTTCAAGGCTGTCTTGTTACGACCCAAACGCAAATTGATTAAAGCCAAGTAGCCCCAAGGATCGGGCATAAAGACATCAACTTCTGTGCTGCGACCCAAATACTCAATAGCATCTTCGAGTCTATTTAACTATCAAACTGTTGTGTTGAAGTTTTACATATTTAGCTTGAATTTGTATGACTTACATAGTACAATGACAAACCCATGCCATAGTTGGCCAAAAAGTTCTTTTCACTTCTGCTAACAGGCACACATAATTCATAAGCCTGCCTGGATAGCTCATAGTTGCCCTGATCAAAACTTAGAAGTGCCAAGCGCAACAGGCTCACATTGAAAATAGAGATCAGTTCGGTTTCTGTAATATTAATTGTGAGCAGATCTCTATAGCTTTTGATAGCATCATCGTAGCGACGACGAGAGTACTCCACATTGCCATTGACATGAGCTTGATAGTAGCGCTGCTCGCAAATAAAGAACATTATTTTTTTTTATTTCACATAATAAGTACAAAACTTACCATTAGCTTACCACGTTTACTATTATCTGTGGGCATTTTGCGCACTTGAAACTTCTTATCAATTTCACCCTGCAACATCTTCAAAGTTGTTTTTATCAAGTACGCCTCAATTGGAGTAAATTCACCAGCTATTTCAGTAAACACAACCTCAGCAAAGCCATAAGCGCCCAGATTAGCAAATGTTTGGAAAACCTCAAGGAACTTTGGCCCATGCATATTCTTGCCGCTTAGTTCAAAGTTCAGGGGCAATATGTACTCGAAAAGTGGACGTGGTGTTTGTGGCATACTTTGGGCGGGTACTTCGAACAGATTGTCATATTTCCAGCGTGTGTACTCTTTGCCAGGCAAATAGTTATTTTGATTATAATAGCTATATAATAATATCCACACTTCGCGATCCAAATTGTTTTTGCCAGCGAAATGTCGCAACTGTTCGAGCAGAATGCCAAAAGCCTCACCTGGTGTCTCCTCCGTCTTCAGCTGCAGTTTGTAGTCAACATAGAGCTTTAATATTGCCCTGAATGATTGATTTTAGTACAAGTTCTGCAATTTCATTATAACTTATACTTACACAAAGTAATCACCATGCCAATTACTCTCTCGTTTAGTTAGCAAGTATTGTGAGGCCTGCTCAAAGTTCAAGCTCTCCACGGCAATCAGGAATACATAAAAATTGAATAACAACTTGTTGGAGCAGCCAGCCTTCAGCTCAACAAACATCTGTTTGGCCAACACACATTCCCCAACAAAACACATGTTGCGATACTCTTCCAAAAGACGCCTCGTTCGCACCTGATCTCCTTCATTGTTAATCACACAATTGGCTACATTCTCCCAGCTGCAGTCGATGAGCAGGTTTTCAATACGCTCCATTAGGTCCTTGTACATGTGTGTGAGCATTTCCTAGTGAGACAAATTGATAGCTTTAAAGTCAACTATATAAATAAGCATAAGCACAGACCAGACTTGGTTAAGTATCGATCAATCTATGCTTTCAACACTATCGATAGTATCAAAGATAAGAACAAAGCCTGTTTCCAATGTTAGTCAGAAGAAAAAAATTGACTAATCAACTTCTTTACCACGAATTGAGCTCTAACAAGTAAGAACGTTGCAGTCGGATGCACCGGATTGCGATATACTCTTTTTTTTAGCTTCGCGGAGTCAGATATGGGAGTGGCAATTGTATTTTTGTCAAATCTTTCAAGTTTTGTTATCAATTTAAATTTGGTTGGGCCAGCTCTACAGGTTTGGGAAAAAATAACTTTGCTCGATTGCAAGGGCGAGGATGGTCGTGTCAAAATTATGTTTACCTAATCTATTTAATGGGGCATAATCTTGACCTTTGTCTGCCTATGGTATATACCAACATGTATACCAAGTTTGTTTGCTCTAGCTTCAAAGCTGTGGAAAAACCTGAGTTCATACAGACAGACGGACAGACGGACATTTCACAAAACGAATATACTCTTTTCATGACACATGAAAGGAATCTTTCCATTTCCGATTCCCATCTAGTTATTTAGAATCGGAATTGTAAGCTGTTCTAAATTCCAGACATTGATAGAAAATTAGCTCTAAAAAGTTTTGCATTTGATAAAGTTGAGTTAAAAGTATTCTAACTTATCATAAAAAGACAGAACGCTCTTTATAATTTTAAAACAGAAATACAAAATATAAAACAATTCTGAATGAAAAGTTGACGGAAATGGGAACAGGTATTCTTTTATAAATATTATTCTTACAAAAATTTAACTTTCGACTTATGTGCTTATGGCATTTATAAGATATAGCAGCTCGTTTTTTATCAAATTTAACTGCAATATCGAAAAAACAACAAAAGAGATAGTTTCATCAATTGCTTACCAACTCAAACACTTACTCGAAATTCAATATTTGTTGTGGTGGGCATGCGAACATTAAAATCGATGCCACAAATATCCACCAGCAGGTTTCTTAAGTTTCCCAAATTGCAGCAAAAGTAATTACGTTTCTCTTCAATGCTGGTCACATCGTTCTTAACAATAAACGCAATTATTTCCTTGATGAGATCGTCAAATGCGCGATACAATTCCCTGAGTACATCACGACACTCGTCGCCCTCATTAATCATCTCCACGTTTAAACAGCGACGCAACTTGGCAGTCTTCAGCTGATTCTCGTTGTAGGCATCCAGAGGCTCATTACGTTTTGTTAGCGTTTGAAAGAAGCAGATCCTAAGAATGGCAAACATGGGTAGATCGGGAAGAACCGTTTCTGTCGCTCTGTAAGTTTTCCTATTTGTCTTTCTGGTCACCGGTGAGAGCACACTGGCAAAGCGGCAAAAGTTCACTAAAGTAAGAGTCAATAATAGGAATAAAATTACTATACTATCTTTAGTGCCTTATGCTTACCCTCCGGATAGCCAAATACACTGGGATTTATAATGCCCTCGTACATAATATTAGCTGGAATTTCATCATACATCTGCAAAAGTATTTCATAATCATTATGCACCACAGCTGACTCGAGTATCAGACGCATTTCAGTAGTCAAAACATATCGATGAAGTGAATTATTGATCAAAGCGCTGTCCAAAACTGGATCAATTTCATTTAATTTAAAATCAACATCCTGCGTCTTGAGCAACCGACGGAACAGACGTGGTAATTTAATACGTGAATTGGTTTCCATTTGATTGTTGCTGACACCAAAACGCGAATTCCGCAACAAATCCCTCTTCATGTTCTCCCACACAATGACGGTATTCTGAGCACTAATGGTCTGAGACCCAAAGCCATAAAAAGTGCAGAGCGGCAGTGTTAAATATTCCTGATCCAGATTGGGTTGGGTGGCACGTATCGAAAGACTTATGCCCAGATGACCCGCACGATTGTGCAGATCCTCGGGCGCATTGTATATGGATTCCAATGTGATAAAAGCTAAATTGGTAAAATGAAAATTCTTGAGTATGGGCAGTATGGAATACATATGCCACTCGCTGGTTGGTGTGATCTTTTGGCTAGTGTGCGTCTGTAACTTGAGATCATATTCCGGATATAGCATAATCGGAATGTTGCTGATGAAGCGTTTGCGTTGAAAAAGTTGAAGTAGATCGCAATGTCCGCGTGAGAGAAACTCCAGGCGCTCCTCAACATAATCATCTTCCTCACCAAACTCGCCAGAATATTCATTATCATCCATGGACTTTTCGGTTGCTTTATCTTTATCCTTTCCTTCGCCGTCATCTTTATTTTGATCCTTATCTTTACCCTTATCTTTAAATTTATCTTCACCCTTGTCTTTATTCTTAAGTTCACCCTTATCTTTACTCTTTTCTTTTAACTTTGTCTTTATCTTATCTTCACCCTTGTCTTTATTCTTACCTTCAACCTTATCTTTACTCTTTTCTTTACCCTTATCTTCACTCTTATCTTCACCCTTGTCTTTTTCCTTATCTATACCCTTATCTTTTACCTTATCTTTACCCTTATATTCAACCTTATCTTCACCCTTATCTTTTTCCGTATCTCTATCTATATATTTATCCTTACTTTTAGCTTTATACTTAACTCTCATATCCCCAGCAGCTGCAGCCATATCGATTATATGACTTTTCCTTTCTGACGGCCTCTCCGATTGTGGATCTGTCAGTTCAGAATATCTTTCGGGCATTATGCCCCAAGCTGAGGCAGCTGTTCTGACTCCGCTCACAGTTTTAAGTTCACCAACGCGATGTCGTGGTATACGCTGATATAATGCAACGACTAAAGGATTATCACTGAACGTATTCATATCCTCGATGCTATCCTGTATGATGCCCATTGCAAAGGCTGGTCTCTGCAAATTGAACTCATGTTGATAGATAATTGTTTCCGTCGTATAATGCTCCGACATCTTTTGCAGCGTTTCTTTCACATGATATAGATGCAGTTCGAGGGGATATGCAACAACTGGCAGATTTACAATATTCATCAGTTGCATATAGAGGAATACACGTTGTGGTATGATCCTGGGCTCCAATGCAATCGCTGGCTTTGCAGTTACCACTTTGCTGACGGTACTCGAATTCCGTTTAGTGCGTCTTGTTGGACGCGAGGTACGAGCTATTACAGATTGTTTTCCCTTGACTGTTGGATCCATTTGTTCAGAGTTATATATATGTTATGGGTTCATTGGGAATAACGAGTTATTCGAGCTGTGGGAAGTAGTTTTGAGTATGACATTTGTGTCGAGGTTTATTGTACAATTTAATTAATGTGGCATTTCAAATAAAATAATAGTTTTTGGAATAGTTTTTTTCTTATGTAACTAATAAGTTAACCTCATGGATCATAATATAAAAATTTTTAATATAAATATTATATATATTTTAAAATAAGACCTTTTTGTTTATGGTTTTCATTCGATTGAACAAATAACTCTTACTTTTTAACCTAAAAAATATATAAGGAAAGAATAATTTAAAGTTTAAATTTTTATGAAAAAAACTTGTGAAATAATTATAGTAATCATAAAAATTATAATAGCAATTTCATAATCTAACATTTCAGACCTCAAGTTTGGTGTTGAACGATAAACTCGTAAAATTATATATATAATTATATTATATTTTGAAGACTCAGCTGACATAATAACCGTGTTCTTAAATCTAAGAACCGCATCCCTTCTTCACAATCATAAAAGAGCAGAGTTGTAAGCAGTTTGGGAGCAGTCAGTTTTGTCAACACCTTGAACACCGTGCTGCATTTGGCCAAGTGGCTTGAATTTCATGTTTTACGTTAATGAAAATTAAATATGTATACATGTTTACACCTACTTGCAGCTACATGTAATATATATATATGTATATATATATATATATAAGGAATGATGGTGTGGGAGTGTGGTGTGTGTATAACGTGTTTAGGTATTCCATAAGGTCGGCTTTTCTCTCGTCGAGCACGCACTTGTCAAAAATGTAACCACAAAAACAGCAGCAACATCAACAACACGTTCAGCAGCAGCAACAACAGAAACAACACAACAGCAACAATGCATTCTGGCCAAGGGCAAACCAACAGCAGTAACAGCAGCAACAACAATTACAACACAAACAGCACAAACAACAGCAACAACAACAAGAACGACAACAGCAAGTGAGACACGTACTTGAACCTTTTTGCCCAACACTCAACTCACGACAGGTGTTTGTAGTTGTAGTTCTCATCATTGCCATTTGAAGGGTATCATTATTTTGTACATTGGTTTGTCATCTTTAAAATTATTTTAAAAAAATTAGTTCTGCCTTGACATATTTAAACATATTTTTACAGGCATTTGTATTTGTGCTGTGAGATGAAAGTTGTTTTTTATAAGATTAAAAAGTTTAATTCTCCATCGTTTTTATTTATTAATTATAGCGCTTTGAACCAATACTATAACCTTGCTAATACTCGATACTCGAGGAATCAATAATTTTATTGTATAATACATTTCAAAATCATTTCTGAAATCAATAAGCATAAATTTGTAATCAGTAAGAAAATTTCTTCGAAGAGTATACAAAATTCGACTTTTCGCTAATTTTTTGTATGCTTATGGTTGTTTGTTTTTGTATATTTTGTTTGCCAGGCAGCGAGTGCTCTAAAATCCGCTTTGACAGCTCGCCTGTCAGCTGAGCCCATCTGAACCGCCTGCCTGCGGTGCGACTGTAGGTGCTGT
Source organism: Hirtodrosophila cameraria (assembly GCA_949708635.1). NCBI lineage: Eukaryota > Metazoa > Arthropoda > Insecta > Diptera > Drosophilidae > Hirtodrosophila > Hirtodrosophila cameraria. The sequence goes on from OX453090.1 coordinate 49,038,482, forward strand.
TGGGTGTTGCAGGTGGTATGGGTGGTTGTGTTGGTGTTGGTGTTGGTCTGTCTTGCTGGTTGTTTACTATTTTGTTGGAACTCCAACAACATATGCTAATGACTAGGTTGTGGAAGCTGGGGCTAAGGCCTGACCTCCCTGCAAGGCAGGCCACTCAGCTGGTGCTTTTAGGTAGTTTAAGGCCAACTTGGCTGTTGGGCATACTCATTGGCTTCATCAAAATGAAATTTGCCTGGCAAACACAGCACACATAACGTAAAACTACTTGGCAGGTAACTGGAACGCATGTTCGTTATGCTCAAAGGCTTTAAAATGCGCTTTAGTTGCGCAACTTGTTTACACTAGACTCATATGCAAATCAAAGCAGTTGCTTTAGTGCTTTGGTGCTGTTGCCCAGTTCTCTCTTGGTACGCATACACCATGTGCGTCCAGGCCAGTAAAATCAATTGCTTTGTGTAAGTACATGCGGGGATTTAAACTCTAACTATAGCAACAACAACACCAACAACAACACCAACAACAACAACACCAGCAAAAACAATCAAACAACAATTGGAATTTAATGTGCTACCACACACTGCCTGATAATGATAATGTTGTTATGTGTCCATTATGGTTGTTGTCTCTGTTGTAACTGTTGCTGTTGTTCTTGCTTTGCCAAATTTGCATTTGAATGCAAGTGTTTGTTATATGACAGACAAAGCTACAAAACGTTATTCACTTTGGAATGTAGCTACATATGTCACATTAGTTTTATCGTCATTTTATTGGCATTCATTTCTGGTTTGTTTGCATATATTTCTTAATAGATACTTCGATTGTAAAACCTTAGTTTCTAATGAATGCATTTTTAATGGACTTTCAAACTAAATATAAAAGTTTTGCCATGCGTTGTACTTTTATCAAACTAAACCTGAAACTCATGAACAGCAACCAACAGCATGTTATTCTGATGAAAACAATCAACTTGGTTGACAGAGCCACAGCAACCAAGCTGAAGCTATTTCTAATCAAAGTCTGCAGCAAACCGTGATCAGACAAGCTGCTTATACCAGAATATACATGGAAATCTGCACAGAGCAGCTCAGTTTAATACTGCTCAGGTAAATAGCTGAGCTTACTGAATGAACGAAAGCCACAAAAACCGCACATAACTCCATGCTGGTAGCTAATCACAAGCACACACACACGCATGCACACACACATATAAGGTTGAGGTTTTTTTTTTTTAAATGCGCAAAAAATTTGTTAAATATTATCGGTTAAAAAAAACAAGCAGCTGTGCCTGTGTCACATCGCCAGCGCCCAAAAGTATGCAAAAGATTTTGCAGGCCAAACTAGAAAACTGAGTTTTTAACAAAGCTAAAAACCTGAAATTTATACTTTTATACCATATATGCGAATACTACAACAACGTTAGGGGTTCAGGCTCTTCTGAGCTCTGGCGACATGAAAATTTCATTTGAAATTGAATATGAAAAAAGCGTAGCGCGAAACTGTGCGACAGCTGCTGCAATTGACAATTATTATTATTGTCAGTGCGAATGAAAAGCCGCACCCAGAGCTGAGCCTTGCCTGGCCTGTCCTGTCCTGGTATCAGGCATACATATTGAAAGCTGCCAGAGGCATTTGGTACTCTGGCAACGGCTTGGTATTCATATGATGGCCATGTAGCTCATAACAAAACTCCAAACTGCCTCGTTGGCTTCAATAAAATCCAATGTACGCATTAAAATCATTTAAATTCTATTGTTTTTCTTTTCGTTTCGCATTTGCATTGTTTTTAAATACACTTACGTAGGGTATGCCGAAAATTGTTAATCATTGATATACTCGTAGGTCCTTGTTTATATAAGTATATCGATTTCAAATATCTGCAATATAGCTTTAAATCAATGCTTGATGTTTTAATTCTGGATTTATTTTGTATGTAGAAAACAGCCCGTTTCTGTCTGCTTATTTCTATATAATTTAATATTTTATTTTTATATTTTTTATTTGTATATATGTATTTATTTAATTTTTATTATGAAACTGGATAAGAATAATTGTTCAAAAATTGAAATGCTGATGAAATTTATAAGTATATATTTATAAAATATATATTTTTATTATCTACTTGCAACAAGTACAATCGTTTAAAAATTGAGCTGTTGATCAATTTTATAAGTAAATTTGAGTACTTAATAAAGTTATCTAATATTTAACAAGATTTTAATTAAAATTATAGGCAAATGAATTGAATGAGTATAATAATTTGAAAGAGTATCAAATATTTGTATGACCAAAAAAGCTGTTCTCGCTTATTTTTGTTTTTTGATTTGGTGGCTCGCTGACAATGCCACACAGACATGCAAACAGACACACACACACGTACACACACAAGCAGACACACACACAACCACATATACACGCAGGGGGCAACAAATGCTACGTAAGCTGTTTTCGTTACGGCTTTGGTGATATCAGCAAATGCATATTTAATGGCTTACGCGGCGTATGAGCAATGCGATATGGGTATATGCTATATGCTATATGCTATATACGATATGCGATATGCGATATGCTTGTTTGCGAATTTAATGCCTTTCAAAGCACCATAACTCAATGAAATTAATTTGTGACAAGCCAAAGTGTTGATTTGCCATAAGAAAGTGTTCTAGTTAGCTTTTGGATGAGGCCAAATTAAGCACATAGTATTAACATACTATTTACGATTTTATACAAGCTAATTGTATAATATATTTAATAAGCTAGTATTCTTCATAATTTAAGATTTTAAAGACTGACTGCCAAAGTTTTGCTTTTTACACATCGCTAAGCCATTTTGCATACACAAAATGCCAAAATTCAACACGACGGGTGAGCTTTTAGCCCTGCTGTCTGCTTACAATGTTTGAAAGGGTGGAAGGTGTAAGGGTGGAAGGTAGCGTAGGGTTGAGGTACATACGTACTTCTCTGACTTGTTTGCATTCGCATAAAAATGCTGCGGTTTTTATATTTTACAATTCCATACGTTGAACTTTTCATAGCCGAGAAAATTTTATGCTGACAGCAGCCAAATCGTTTGGTAAGCAAAAAAAAGGATTTTCACTGTTGTTGTGACGCATTTTGCGTTGATTTGTTTGTTGATTTGCGTAAAGGCTGCTGCTGCTGCTGCTCCTGCGAGGTGATCAGAAGGAAGCCAAGTTAAACAAAAAGTAAGGCACAAATCCTTTTTTGATGCCATGTCGCTACTTTTGGGCCAAGTTTTTCATTTGGCGCATTTATAAATTATTTAAAGTGTGGCCCCTTGATGGATGTGCATGTGTGCTAAATGTCTGTCGTGTGTATGTTTGTTTGTGTATTGCTGTATGAATGTGTATCATTGACCTCGTGACCTCAAAAGTGCTTTCACACACATTCAACATTTATAGTAGACGAGTCCAGTGACATGACAAAACCATAAACAGTGGCTAAACAAGGTGCTTAAATTATGCCACAAGATCTCAAAACTGGCTGTAAATAACAAGCTGGACTACAGAGCGTCGAGCAGAGGGGCAGCGAGACGAAGAGAGGCAACGACTATGCCCCATTCATATTTATGGGTGTAGATGAGTGTGCTCTGTGCTCACAAACATATATATACACACACACTCACACACACACACACACACACACACACACACACACACACACACACACACACACACACACACACACACACACACACACACACACACACACACACACACACACACACACACACACACACACACACACACACACACACACACACACACACACACACACACACACACACACACACACACACACACACACACACACACACACACACACACACACACACACACACACACACACACACACACACACACACACACACACACACACACACACACACACACACACACACACACACACACACACACACACACACACACACACACACACACACACACACACACACACACACACACACACACACACACACACACACACACACACTAATACATACACATGCCATGACTTTGCGTCGCCTGCCACAAAATGTAGCCACTCTGGTGCCACTCTTCTTGCAGCTGCCTCTTCTTGAGCCTTCATGTCCTGCCTTGTTACTAGTTGTTGGTCTCACGCTTGCCTAACTTTGGTTTTGAGCAATCAACGTGTTAGTGTAACTGTATATGTATGTGTCTCTGTGTGTCTGTGTGTCTGTCAGGGGTTGGCTAGTTGTATATGTTTACTTAGCGCTATTCAGCTGGCAGCTGTTTATTCCCATATATGAATACGAATGGCTTACACATTGCTTTTGATGCTAATTTCACTGATTAATAGCCAAAGTCTGAAGAACACACAGTATGAAAATTAAAAATTAAACCAGTTAGAACACACAAGTTGTGAATGGTCGCCGTGTAGATATTTCTAACTTAGGTTAAATTTTTATAAAAACTGAAAGACTACTTGTTTTTATTTGTTCGAAACTTATTTATAAATAACATATCAAATATTAAGATAAAATAATATTAAGTTCATTCATGATTTCCACATTAGTTTCAGTCTTCAATTTAGTTTTTAGCTAATTTTTTTACCTGTAAAAGAGATTTTAACATTTAATCAAATTCTTTTGGTATTGAAAATTTACGTCTGTTTTTATATACACGTATTTAGCTGTTTATCAACTTGAAACCATTCTTGAATCTGTCAAGAAAGGTTTAATATATATTGTGGCTATCCAATCGACAGGTTCTGTTTCCCGACTCTGATTGCTAGTTTTGTGTTTGTTTACCTGGCTGGCCAACTTGCTTCCTTCCTGTCAATGACATGCCACATAAACACAACACAAACGATTTTAATTAAAATCGGATTTGGCATCGACGATTTCCGGGAATTTAATTGAATGTGGTTTGACATTTGTTTACACTTTGACATTGACGTGATAGACAAGCAAATTTATTTTTGTTTTCCTACAACATGTCTTTGATCTTGAGCCACAATTCAACTTCAAGCAATTTTGCCAGCTAATACAAAACATAAAACGAAATACAATATAATACAAAGACATGTGCAGCTTGGACAGCGAGCGAGACATGAGTTGAACAAAGCGAGACAGCGAAAAAACTGTGCCAGCAAAAAAATAAATAAAATAATAAAAATTCATAAAAGAATGCTTGAGTGCTTCTTGACACACGGATGTAAGCCACCGGAAGTAAATGTAGATATGTATGTTATGTGTATGTGTGTATGTATGTGTGAACTATATGAATGTTTCTGTGTTGGCACTTGAGCTTAATTGTTGAATGTCTGTGTATTTATGTGTTTTTATTTGTAAACACTTGCGAGAGGGTATTATAGTTTTGTTAGGACACATGTGTAACGCATTGAAGGAGTCGTCTACGAACCTATAAAACATAAATATTCGAGAACCGATTCGAAAGGACAAAATTTAATTTTTCGGTACTTCGTGGATTTTTTTTTTTGATTTTTCAGCAACATCAATTATAATGCCAGTGAAATTTAAAATAATTTCAAATATTCAATTCTCATTTCTTTTTTATAATTTTACAGAGGGTATTATAATTTTGTCACGAAATGTGTAACCCATTGAAGGAGACGTCTCAGAAAAAAAAAAAGTTGTATATTCGTGATCAGCCGAGTCCTGTCCGTCATGTCCGTCATGTCCGTCTGTCTGTCTGTCAGTCTTTCTGTTTATATGCGAACTAGTTCCTCAGTTTTAGAGATATCGTGATGAAACTTGGTACAGGTGCGTATTCTTTCTGCAAGCAGTCCATATGTCAGAATCGGACAGATCGGACAACTAACATGGCATGTGCATGTCAAACTGTTGTTTCTGCTTGCTGAGACGGGGGTAAAAGATTCTTCCATAACTTAAGTGCTATTTATCCGATCGTAATGAAATTTACTCAACCGATCAACATTGATTAAACATATATGTATACCAAAAATCAAAGCTATATCCTTATAATTGTGGATGTTGGAGTTCTTTTTTTCGATTTGCGGGGGTGTATCCGAAATTTGAAGCAAACTTGATCTGCGTATGGTACACAGGAACCTACATGCCAATGTTTGGTGTCTCTAGCTCTTATATGAGATCATACAGACGGACAGACGGACATGGCTAGTTCGTCTCGGCTGTTGATGCTGATTAGGAATATATATAGTTTATGCCTCCTTCTGCCTGATGCATACATTTGCAGTACTTTATATCTCCCTTTTCCATTTTTAATGGGAACTGAGAGTAAAAACGTACCTATTCTGTGTTTTAGCATGTTATTTCAATGTTGACTGCATTTTTTTTTTAGATTGGGCGACTATATCTTATTGTTATAGAAACAATCTGTTGAAAATAAAGGTTTCTTATGAAAAACTTTTCTGCAAGTGTATATATCTTTGGCACGCCAAAGAACATTTCTTTCTTGTGTTTAATGCTGTTTACACATTTTTTCATTCACTTGTACTTTTTTGATGCAACTTAAGCAAAATAAATTTTTATCAATTTTAGATTACTTGCAAAAAAAAAAACAATTTAGAGTAGAATGCATGTGTGCATAATAAATGATAATCAAATAAAAATAGATAAACAGAACTTGGCACAATTTAAATTGAAGTTGATGGTAAATTTAAAGATGTCATACCTTGGAGGCTTCCGCTTACGTGGCTTCTTCTGTCTGTCAGCTTCACACATCCGTATCCTTTTCCGTTTGAAGCAATAATAAACAGTTTCCGTCAGTTGTTTGACATATCTACAAGACGAAATCAGTTTGTGTTGTGTGTGTGCTTAATGATATGTATAAACCTTGCTCAAACAAGAACCCTTTCGCCAATTTGACTGACTGCCCAACCCTATATTTTCTTATGTGTGGCTGTGTATGTGTTTGTATGTGTATGTGTATGTGTATGCATATGTATATGTTTATGTATATGTATATGTGTGTGGAGACAACGATTGACTCACTGGTCAAATATAAAACGAAGCAGCGGTTATTGCTTGATTAATTTCCGGTCAACTGGCTAGAGACACTAATGACTATTTAATGTAACAATTTACACTTTATTGATTTGTAAATTTGAGTGAGAATGAGTGCGAGACTTTGTATATGTGGGTGTGTGTGTGTATGGGTAAGTGAGTGTGCATATATGCTTGTCAGTATAATGGGTCATTATGTCAAGTTGTCAAACTCAGGCTTTAAATTATTGTAAGACGTATCACAAATAAATCTGCTGCGTTGATGTTTTTAGGTTTCGAATCTTAGTTAATAATTTTCAAGAATAGCTTAGTAGACTGCTAAGAATTTCGTTGAAAATTAAATGTAACTGTGCTCAGTCTTCAATATTTAAATAAATTTGTATATATGTTGTTTCTGCAATTGTCAACAATTAAAGAAGATGATGTTTGCCTAACAGTTTTTAGCTAATATTTCAAATTTCCCTATAAAGTCAAGAATTTTATTTTTCAAATCAAAAAAAATAAAACTCAAAAAAGGGCTTTTGCTGTCACTTTTTATCACTATTATTCTAAAATGTTACTTTGATTTTTAAGTTAAATCACATACAAAAGTTTCCAATTAGATTTTCTAAAATGTAACTCAAATTTGTTGAGTAAAATAAATAAAAAATCAAGATTGATTTTTTTTTAAATCATAATAAAAAATAACAATGATTTTTATAATATAAGTTTATGGTTTATTCATAAAGTCGATTCAAATACAAAGAATTTCATATAATGATTTTTGTTTTGCGATTTCATTTCATAACCGTTGTTTACGGTCCTTGCTTTAAACATATTGCAATGCAAATCATTTTTAAATTGAAACGAATTGTGTCAAAATCTTATAAATCTTTGTGAACTGAAACAAATTTCAACACAATTAGCTTTTGAAGTAAATAGCAAATAAATATCAAAGAATGAAGTCAAATATTTATAATGAAATCAAATTTCAATTCAAATGATTTTTTCAATTTGAATGAAGTCATTAAAAATTAAATAAAAACAAGTAAGAATGTTGCAGTCGGGCTCACCCGACTGCGATATACTCTGTTTTCTGTACGTAAAAATTTTTTTCTCCAATCTATCGAAGAGTTCAAATGGAGTCATACTGCTAAATTTGGGGTTTCTAGCTGTAAAACTGTGGAAGATATAGGTTTTTGCGGTTTGTGGGGGAAGGGGTGGGGGTGGGGGGGAGATCTTGACACTTTGTCTGCCTATGGTATATACCAACATGCATACCAAGTTTGGTTGCTATAGCTTCAAAATTGTGGAAAAAACCTGCGTTCATACAGACAGACGGACAGACAGACGGACAGACGGACATTTCACAAACCCAATATACTCTTATTTTCCATTTTGGAAAACAGAGTATAAAAATTGTTAATTTGTTGTGATTAGAATATAAAACAAGTAAGAACGTTGCAGTCAGGCTCACCCGACTGCGATATACTCTGTTTTCTGTTTACTGGGGCGGGGGTGGGCGTGTCAAAATTTTTTTCTCCAAACTATCGATGAGATCAAAAGTATTCATACTGCAAAATTTGGGGTTTCTAGCTATAAGGGTGTAGGAGATACAGATTTTGCTCATTTGCAGGGGCGGTAGTGGGCGTGGCATTTTTTTTTTTTACAGATCGGTCGAGGATGTCATCAGTAGTCTTCATGCCAAATTTGGTGACTCTAGCTGCAAAACTGCAGAAGATATAGATTTTTGCGGTTTGTGGGGGAAGGGGTGGTGGTGGGGGGGGGGGGAAATCTTGACACTTTGTCTGCCCATGGTATATACCAACATGTATACCAAGTTTGGTTGCTCTAGCTTCAAAACTGTGGAAAAAAAATGCGTTCATACGGACAGACGGACGGACAGACGGACATTTCACAAACCCAATATACTCTTTTTTTCCATTTTGGAAAAAAGAGTATAAAAAGAGTTAACAATTTGAGTTTCTGCTTTAATTACAAAGTTTATAAGCAGAACCAATCTACCAAGCACTCATTTATGCATATGTTGAGACTCATAATCCGTTCCAAAATTGCAGAGATTTTGTTGATGACATTGGCCATGCTCTCATCGAAAATTGCATGTAACAAACGGAAACTTTTCAATGAAGATTGGAGCTATTCACATAGAGAGTTTTAGAGGCTTGTAGGCCTGAAGCCTGGACACTGGGCTCCACTGGCTAGTCGTCTGCTGTTCGTTGCAGTCAGAACTATTATTTCGTGGTTTTTGATATCAGAATTGAGGATGGGGAGAGCAGTTATCTTTGTTGTGCTGTCCCCCAAGGCTTGAAACACTCAAAAATGCAAATAGACGCTTGCTGCCAATGTGAGGAGTCAGACAGAATACATTTCTTCCTGCCGGCTAATTCACAAGGAATATTTTGAAATTATATGCAATGGGCAGAGGCATCAGAGCAAACTTATCTGTTATCTGCAGAAGCGCAGAGTGCTGTGTAGTTCATCATGTGGAACATTTGACTTTCATATCACGTATTTTATTACATCGTTATTCATGACATTGGGCCTGTGTAGTTGGCTATATAGCTATATGAACTTCAGTAAGTGGAAAGTTTGCCATCGCACACATGCTACTTACTTTGGCATATTCAAAATGCAGTTCAATAGATTTCAGTGCCATAAAATAAACATTAAGTTGCTTAAGCAGTCATATAGCTGTCGATCCTCTCCTACTTGCCCTACAATTAAATTGATTTCTACGGATTGCTATTGGAGATTTATGAGCATACTATAACCAAAAGTGATTTTTGCAAATTGAATAAGGTGCGCGGGGTGTGTGTGTGTGTGTGTGTGTGTGTGTGTGTGTGTGTGTATGTGTGTGTGTGTGTGACTATCAAGCAGGACCTGCTCGTATTTGAAATGTTGCATAAATGGCAGCATAAATTGTCCATGCATAAATTATATGGAAATATTGAAAGCAGTACATAAAATGCTACACAGGCTGCTGCTGTGCGAAAAAGTTATTGTGCCAAAAGTTTGAATCATTTTAAATATTCACGTTAAGGCATAAATACAACTAAGCCCAGCATAGCTCAGCACAAAACTTATGAACTATGTGCTATTGCCAAGTATGTGTGTATATGTAAGTGAATATGTGTAAGCTGACTTTGGTAGCCTAAAAGCCCGTTGACAGCATAAAACTTCATACCAAAAACACCAAAGCAAATATTTACTTATAATCCATGTGTGTGCGAAACGAAACGAAACTCAACTAAACTCAACTTAAGTCAGGACACACCTCAAAAACAAAAGTACAACAATAACAATAACAGAACTAACAATAAAAGGCAGCAAAGAAATTCTAATAGAAATTATTTCTGGCATTTTAATAAACAACGTGTGCTGCAAAAATATGCTTACAAATATTTCACTAAATTTTGTTTTATATAAATATCCAAGTGCTTGGCATATTTTTCGAGCTTGCATCTTGTACATATCATATATCCAAAATGTCAAACAGCAAAGTTGAAGGCTAACAAAATATATATTACAGCAAACTGCTTTAAAAATCAATAACAATTTAGATATATGCATACCAGCTATTAATTTGATTATGTGAAACTTATGTTTATTTTTTGAATGCTTTCAAAACTTTTGTGAACAAGCAACAAAAGTTAGCTTCGATAAGCAGCAGAAATGTAAACGTATTTTTCGACCAATTGTTACTATCAGATAAAGTTGCACGATTTTAATAAAATTGGCTCAGCATGACAAGAACATACAAGAACGCAGAATAAGTAAATTTGGGTAAGAAAGCTTGAGAAAGAACCAATTTTTTAATACAAGAACTATTTAACGTATGGCAGCTATAAGATATAGTTGTCATATTTTAATTAAATAATGTCAACATCTTTAAACATTTTTTAACTAACATAATGTAAGTCTGGTCGAGTTATCTGGAAAAACCAAATAGGTTTTTCTTTCTAAAACTTATTTTTCAACCGATCGTTCCTATGACAGCAATGTGTTAAAATAGTAGTCCGATCTGGCCGATTCTGATCACCGCGATAGCTCTAAAGCTGAAAGACAAGTTCGCTCTGTGTCCCTCCTGAAAATATTCTGGTGCAGTGAGGATGAGAAAACACCCTCTTAGCAATAGCGGGGTTAGACGTGGCAACAGTATGTTTGGTCAATCAAAATTTGCTTGGCTAATTTACTATTAATATATCACAACTCATTTGCTGGACAAAGCTAAAGAAAATTCACAGCAAAATTATTATACTCTATCCTAATAAAAACAAGTAAGACTACTCTGGTCGAGTGTGCCCGACTACGAGACTCCCTGCTCCCAACTTGCATTTCAAGCAGTTCAGCGGCAACACAAGCAAGCAGTGCACTTAACTCGTAAACTGCTTGTCAAACTGTTGTTGCTGCCAGCTGAGACGGGCGTAATAGATTCTTCCATAACTTTGGTGCTATTTATCCGATCGTGTTGAAATTTACACATCCGAAAGACATTGATTAAACATACAGGTGTACCAAAAATTAAAGCTTTATCTTTAAAATTGTGGCTGTAGGAGTCTTTTGCGATTTGCGAGGGTGCGGGGGGTGCATCCGAAATTTGAAATAAACTTGATCTGCGTATGGTATACAGGAACCTACATGCCAAGTTTGGTGTCTCTAGCTCTTATAGTCCCTGAGATCGACGCGTTCATACAGACGGACAGACGGACAGACAGACAGACAGACGGACATGGCTAGTTCGTCTCGGCTGTTGATCCTGATCAAGAATATATATAGTTTATATAGTCGGAAATGCCTCCTTCTGCCTGTTACACACATTTGCAGTACTTTATAACTCCCTTTTTCCCATTTTTAATGGGAACAGGGAGTAACAAAAGAAACTGAACGTTTTTTTAGATTATCGCTTATAATTCCCAAATATTTCGAGTAAAAACTTGGTATATTGCCCGGCTAATCCCTTTTGCCGCTTATAATTCTCAATTAGTTTTAGTAAGCACTTTGTGTACTCCCGCTAAAACCCTTTTTGAGACAGTATCATCTTATTTTTGGATAGCCTATATCTAATTTGATTTTTATTTGACTGATTGATTACCAAAACAACGTCATTGTTCCTTCGGCGTATAGTCTCCTGGTATCTTCTTGTTGGTGGTGTTCTTCCTCGAGAGAATATTACGTGTAGCCATATAAACGTACATATCGACTCGGCAAGTAAAATCCAGAAAGTATTTACTTAATAGGGTCGGAGAAAAAAGTTTTTTGAGCATTTCATTTATAAATCGATTGTTCCTATGGCAGCTATATGTTATAGTAGTGATTCTAATTCAATGCATTGCACATTCCGTGATAAGGGTATAAAACTACAAGATTGTCAAGCTTAATTAAACACAAAAAATTGTTGTAAATATTACGCGATTTGCTGTTTAATTATTTCATATCTATAAATCAACTTTAGCCAAATAAATTTATATACAATTAAACATCTTTATCCTGACAGTTTGAAAGTTACTGTTATTATTTGTAATAACTGACTTTTGAAAAATCTTTATGAATTTATAAATTTTATATGCTCAAAAGATACGCCTGCAATTTGAAGAACTTAAATTGTAACAACAAGAGCTAATTACAAGGCGACCTAATTTTATTGCAGTGCCAAAAAAAAAACTAAATTGAAATGAAACTGTAGCAAAATTGTGGAAGGGGGGAGGTAGGGGTGCCAATAAATGGCAACGAGGCCAAGCACCTCTGAGGCAAACAAAAACACGGAACCACAGGGAAATGTAATGCTCACTCTGGCTGGTTGTGTCTGTGTGAGCTTGTGTGTGTTGGGTGTGTTTGTGTATCTGTGTGCTTGTTTTTTGCTAATTAGCGAATAACCGTGTTTAGATTGCAAACACTCATGCCAGGGAAAGAAATAACAGACGCCGGGCAAATTAATTGCCAAACAAGTGAGTGCAGAGTTGGCAACTGGAAATTGCCAACCCAGCCATCCCAGTGCCAAAAGAGGCCTAATAACCTCACACAAACACACACACACACACACACACACACACACACACATACACTGCTGCAACACGCATTTTTGCAGCAGCGCTGAAAAAATGCCTGACCCTCAGCATTGGCTGTGGACAGGACAACAGGACGATGGCGTCGTTGTCGACATTGCCAGAGCTCCGCTTAGTTAATTAGTTTAGCAGCGAGTTGAGTATGTGTGTGAGTGCTTGTGTGTGTATGTGTCTCCCTGTTTCTCTCTCTGTGTGTGTGTGTGCGTGTGTGTGTGTGTGTGTGTGTGTGTGTGTGTGTGTGTGTTTGTGTGGTTCTCCATGTGCCTGTCATTTGGCATCCTCGGCTTTTTTGGGACTCAGGCTCTTGTCCTGGCGCGTTGCGTGTGTTTGCTGTCACCGACGCATCAGCAGCCGGTTCGCATTTTTGGACGCTGCTTGGTAAATGCGAGCTTCAATTACAGCTGAGTAAATGTCCAATGTCCCCAGCAGCAGCAGCAGCACAAGCAACAACAACAACTACATAAACCAACACCACTTGACCGACTTTGCACATCGGACTAGCAACTTTTAAAGCCGCTTAGCAGACGCGTTGCACAAAATATGCCAGCGAATGGATTTGTTTCGAGTGTCAAACCGGCTGCGCTAATTAGGATTGGCCACATGAAACCAGCCGTATGCCCAAGTGTCCCAATATTCCTAGCAAGCATCTCCAAATGAAGAGACTGGCACAAACAGAGCGCACAGTAATGCTCAAATGAGGCATTACAGCTTGTTATTAGTAATCAAACCAGCCGAGAATGTGGAACCCTTTTGGACCAAATTATCCAATGTGCAATGTGCAATTTGTGATGCAATTTCATTCGAAGCGAATGAATCCATCAGCTGTTAAGATATTATGAAGATAATCGCTATAGCTACGAAAATAATACAGATTTTATTTTGCAAGTGGTTTTTTTTTTTATATTTTGTGGGCAAAGTTACTTAATTTCTCTGTAGTATAGTTCCTACAATATACATAAATAACATTTTAAATAAAATTGCATAGTTATTGCAGATTTTCATGGTCATTTTGTTAAACATTTGAAAAAATTTTATATCATTCATTTTTCAACCGATTGTTTCTATGGCAGCTCAAAGATGAAATAATCCAATATTAATCAAACTTAACCAATCTTTATAAAATAGGAGAACATTTTTAAATGTTGAGTTGAATTTGGACAATTATTAGTTAGTTTTTCTTACGAACTTTTCATTTTCATTTTGTAATGGCAGAAATTCGATATCATTGTCGAATTTTGATGAAATTTTGTGAAACTAAATAAAACGAGCTATTACTAAAAATAGGGGATATTCATAAGGTTATCTTGTCAATGTTATAGTGGCCCGATCTGGTCAGTTTTGACAAACGTAAAGCTTTTTTAAATTTATATAATAAATAAATTTGTAATAAATTTTATATAAATAAGAACTGTTTTGAAAGTAAATGTAAGTACGAAATACATATTATGAACACACTTTCAATACGTTGTGGGCAAAAGTATCTTATGCGCCAAAAAACTAATAATATTTGCAACAATTCATTGTGTTTCATTAAGCTGACAGTCAGATTGTAGTTTGATGCCAGTATCTCGGAATGTGTATATAAGGTATATATCATCTTGATCAGCATCAACAGAAAAGTAGAACTAGCCATTTCCCTCTGTGTGCTCGAACTAGTCTCTCAGTTTTAAGCTTTCTTGATGAAACTTGGCACCGAAGCTTATTTTTTGCTGCAAGAAATGCATATGTATGTCAGAATCGATCTGATTGCACCACTATAACATATAACTGTCATTGACTTTTTCTAAGTTTAAACACATACTTAAACTCAAATCAGATGAGAAGATAGTTAAAACAACTTATTAATACAAATCTCATTCACATTAAAAATGGGTAAAAGGGGTTCAGAAAGTACTGCAAATGTATTTAAGAAGTATAAGGAGTCTTCTCCGACCCTATAAAGTAAACACTTTCTTGACTTAGATGGTATATTATCGAGATGAAGAAGAACGACACCAAGAAGAAGATTCCAGGAGAGTAATGACGATGTTTTGGTAATCAATCAGTCAAATAAGAATCAAATTAGATATAAACTACTCAAAAATAAGATGATACTGTCTCAAAAAGGGCTTAGCCGGACACTATATCAAGTTTTTACTTAGACCATTTGAGAATTATAAGCAACAATCTAAAAAAACTCACTTTTTACAATGGTTGAGCCTGCTTTGACACAATCAATTTTGCTGTTAATTGTTTTTTGTTGAAAATATATATCTGAAATCGAAGGTGTGCAAGAAGTGTGAAAAACATCAAAATATAACAAAATTAAATTAATTTTTTCTTGTTTTTAATTTCTAGTTTAAAATTTAAAATTTAATTTCTTAAGCTTTTACCATAAGCTATTCCATTTTAACAGCCGTCCATATCAAACACAACAATAACGATAGCAAAACATCAAAAGCAACAACAACAGCAACATTAACGGCTTAAGTGTGAAAGTTTTATGTATTGCGATAACATTACCCAAAGCCTATTTGCTGCCTTCCACGCCCACAAAACGAAGCAGGGACTAAGCAATTCCCAGGGGTGTATTTTGAAGAGCAGCTTGGATGGAAGCGGACGTGGATGTGGACCAGACCAGACGAAGGACACAGGACTCCAAGCCCGAGCCCAAGTTCAACTTCAAGCCCAGACCAGACTTCACTGAGTAAGCATTAAAAATTGATGAGTTCTTAATTTGTGTTGCTTTGAATTTGCCGTTGCCGTTGCCGTTGCGCTTGCCATATTGAAAATAGATTAAGTTCTATTATTTGCAGTCATGATGTGGATTAGCACGGACACTTGAGGAAAAGGACGAAAGTTTCACCATGGCTGCCTTTATAAACGTCATCATTAATCATGCTGACAAGGGGCCGTTTCTGGATTTTCATTTTATAGTACGAAGTACTATGTTGCCAAACAAAACAACAAACAATTTTTGTTTGCCTTTTGCGTTTGCAAGTTTGTTTGTATAATTTATGTATGTGTCTAACTTACGCACAAGCCTGGCCAATACTGTCCATAAATGGCAATAGCTGGATTCAACTGGGAGGTCCTGAACCAGGGTCGCATACAATTTGAAAGTTATTTATGCGTAGCGTGGATCTAATTGCAATTTCCGCGCAGTCGCAAAAATGTTGAAAAATTTATTGCTTATGCAATTTTTAGCCGTTGCTCAATAGAATTTAGCCAGCCTGCAATACACAGACACACACACAAACACACACACACACACATACATATGTAAACATTGACAAATGTGGTCGAAAAACAGCAAACAGAGAGTCCTTTCGCCGATTGTCAGCTAGCGGTAATTTCGTCAACAAAATGCCGAACACATCAAATTGAACTGACATTTTATCAAAATTTGCACATGGTAAATTGAACAGATTGTTCCGGGTTTGGTTTTGGGTTTTGGGTTTTTGGTTTTCGCATTTGTATGCAGGGATTTGCTGTGTCAATTCGGGAAATTTTGTTACTTCCAATTGGTATTTTTCCAAAAATTAATTAAGAATTTTATGTAGCTTTTATTGACTGCATCGCGTTTGCAGCTAATTATCCAATTTGAAAGCGAGCTAGCTATTTTATTTTTATATTGCTTTGCTTTTTTTATTTTGTTCTCTTGGTTTTTATTCAATTAATAATTTTGTAATTAGCTTGGCACGCATTTAATTTTGATATATAATTAGTGAAAACAAGAATGCGGTTTTGTTTATGTATTCATAATGCTATATTATTGTTTAAGTTTTTAATATATGTGTACTATATAAGTACTTGCATATTTACATTCTGTTATCTGCTGCTAATTATAATTATGAGCGACATAATGCGCTTGTCATGCCGCTTGTTATTAGTCTGTAATTTAATTTTTAATGCTATTTATTGATTTTTTTAATAGGCAGTTTGAATTATTTATTAGTTTACTTTTGTGTCTCGTTTCATTTCACTATGAACATTATTAAATATTTATAAAATCAGCTTAATTCATGCACAAGCACATATTACACATACTACAGAGTGTGCTTGTTAAGATGCTAATAAAAAAGCTACAAAATTATTTAATATAATTATAACGTTGCAGAGGGTATTGTTAACTTGTCACAAAATTTGTAATGTTCTTTAGGTAAAACTCAAGCAATCTTAACCAAATTTCCTTATTCCGTGTTAAGCTAAGTTTGTTTTTCCAGTTTTTTTTATACTCTTGCAGAGGGTATTATAATTTGGTCACGAAATGTGTAACGCACTGAAGGAGACGTTTCAGAAAAAAAATTTGTGTATTCGTGATCAGCATTAACAGCCGAGTCATGTCCGTCATGTCTGTCTGTCAGTCTGTCCATCTGTTTAAATCCGTTTTTCAAGATTTTTCTAGAGCCATCGTGATGAAACTTGGCGCAGATGCTTCTTCTTACTGCAGGTAGTACCTATAGTTGAATTGGCCAGATCGGAGCACTATAGCATATAGGAACGATCGGCTGAAAATAAGTGTCTGTATGAAAAACTTTTGTGTTTTTCAAAATATCTCGACCAAAATCACCATATCAAATTTAAAGCACGTTCTACACATGTTGATCAAATTTTATGAAAATCGGATCACTATATCTTATAGCTGCCATAGGAATGATCGGTTGTACAATAAGTTTTCTTATGCAAATCTTTTCTGCAAGGGTATATATTTTCGGCACGCCGAAGATAATATTTCTTTATTGTTTTTTATTGAAATCGATAGTCTTTATCTTATAGCTGACATGGAAACAATCGGTTGTTAATTGAGTTTTCACGAGAAAACTTTTCTGCTAACTTTTCTTTATTGTGTACAACTCTTGTACTGAAAATATGCATATTTTTATATAAAGAACCCATTGACTAGATACAAAACCATGACATTTTAAAACGCAATGAAGGAATATAATTTTGACGAAATTATGTGAGTCGTTTGTTGCTCTAAAATATTGTATAATTAGTCAACAGTAGAAGACTTGTGGCAGCTAGACGTAGACGTTTGCGTAGTATTCTTCGAGGCGGACTTTCACATACACCGAAAATACAATAAATGTCGAAAACTTTCAACGCCACAATGAGGCATTGCGTGTGGTAGGAGTCTGAGTTTAAGCCTTATTTATTTGCTGGCCATAAATAACGCTTAACGCATCTAAATCTTGAACTTTGTGTGAATGTGCTGGCTGACTGGCTGCCTTCTTTGGCTGCAGGTTTGAGTTGTTTACCCGGCTCTGACTCTGACTCCGGCTGAGGCTAAAACTGAAACTGAAACTGAGGCTAAGGCTGAGGCTAACTCGACAAGGCTTAAATTGTGGACATGAATGCCTTTTGGTTGATGATTTGTATGTGTATATGTGCATATGTGTGTGTGTGTTTTCCTCACTTCAATTCAAAAGTTAAAAGTTAGAAAACAATACAAAAATTGTTCTGCTTACACTTCTTCTTGCTTTTTTTTTTGTGGATATTTATTTTTTAGATCGAGATTTATGAGCGTCCTTTTTTAGCGCTCCTTTAAGCGGTAACGTTTCATAAAATGCTTTAAACGTTGTTTTTTTTAGTGTTTTCCAATTCACAAGCCAAAAAGCTAGCTGCAACTTTTAGTACCCTGTTCAAAACTTTGGGGTAAGCTTGTCAAACAGACGATTCAACCTTGAAAAAAAAAAAAAAAACAATTTGTTTTTAGTTAAAGAGGCATATATTCTAGCTCTGATTGCAATTGAGTTGAGTGTTATTAATCAGGTCTGTTTGCTTTTTAGAGAACTTTTCTATGCGAACCATTTTCGATATTCCGAATTCCACTTTCGAATCAGCAGAACTTCCTTGAGCGATTTTTTCAACGATGCTAAGAATTCTGAACAGCTTATAATAGCAATTCCGAATGTTTTTGATCTGAATCAGCAACAGGCCGTAATGTGCTATACTGTGTTCACATACACTGCGCAAAATGCAATAGTAAAATTGTAGATAAGCTTGACTGTCATGAATGAGATTATTCAAACTGAAATTTCTTAAACTTAAAGTCAGGTTTTGTTTTACTAAGCGTTATTCTTATGATATGTTCATTGAAATTACAGGGTATTTTTATGTTGCACAAATGTCTGCAGATAAAGTCCTTCTTCTGGTTAAATTTTGTTGATCTTTTGGTGTTTTTTGCAGTTGTTCCCGATTGTTTTAGTAGTTGTGGCAGCTTTTGTTGCTACAAGAATGCATACACCCTGTTACGCACACACCTTCACATACTGACAAACGCGTATGCCTGATTTAGATGCCTTTCATAGCTGTCATGTTGTTCTGCCAGCTGAAAGCTGCCAGATGCCAGCTAAAAAGTTGTGCCATCCACGCAGCGATGTACACAAGGATAAGCGCATACACACGCACACACACATACAGATAAGTGCACACACACTTACACTCACACACACACTTACACACATATTGCCTTAACCGTAACCAATGTCAGTTTTGGCACCTACAACGCTTTTATTTTTTGGCCTGCGAATATTTTTGTTTGGCAACCCAAAAATGGTAGCATTTGAGGGGGTAGGGAATGTTTTTTTTTTTTTTTTTGGGGGGGGGGGGGGGTCACAAGACACACCCTTTTGCCCCCTGGCATGTGTACTTATGCTCACAAATTAACATATAAATTGATTTTGCACAGCAAAGTGTTGAGCTGTTGTGGATTGTCAATGCGTTGGGTAAAAGTTGTGTTTTCTATGGACGGAGGAAGGGAGTAAAGGAGTAAGGGAGTAAGGGTGTAAGGGAGTTGGCCTTAAATTGCAGTTCCACATTCTGAGCAACTTGAAAACTAGCATTTTTGCTTTGGGTCAATTACAAACTGCAATTCCCTTTATTTAATACTTTTGTTTATTTTTAATAAATTATGCCTGGTATTCAATACTAAAACTTAATATTTGCTAGGGCCTTCAACTTCAAGCAATTTAATTATGTTTAGCAATGTTCAGAGTTTCAAGATTGGATTTTATTTGCACTCACACTGCTTTAAAGTCATTGCTGCTACTGCTGCTGCAAGGCATTTGGCAAATTGTTTAGCCTATAAATCCTTTTTGCGCCTGCTTACCAGCCTGCCAGGATACTTGTGCTCCATCTTTGCCGCACTTGCCTGCCTAGCAGAAACTAGGTCAAGTGGAAATTGTATCCACATATATATAAACTGTAGAGGGAAACAAGGAAGCCAGCAGCTTAGACTTATTATTGTGTAGATAAGGCTGCAATAGTTATCTTTAAAATAACCGCAAAATCCATTTGAATTATATAACAAAAGCAGGAAGCAAAGCAAATGCACACAGGACTTGCAAGACTTTGCCTTTGAGCTTATAGTACTGCTGCCTAGTCCCGAAGCCTTGGCCAAGTTAATTACACTTAATACGCTAGGTAAATTGGGGCTGTATATGTGTGTGTGTGTGCGTGTGCGTGTGTGGGTATATATATATTTATATTTGTATATATATATATATGTGTCTCTTTGGCTTTGACCAGAAAACTGTTTGGACAGTTGTGTTGTGCAACTGCCCCAAGAAACTCTGACAGCTTGTTTATTTGTGGATTTTATGCAGCAGGTGTCGTTTCACTGTGTTTTACTGTTAAATACCTTTGGCAAATATTTTAGAGTAATCATTGGTCTGTGTGTGACAGCAGCAACAGCAACAGCAACAGCAGCTGTAAATTATTTTAATGGCCAAACTGAAATCCTAGCAAAACAAATTTAAAATTCTATCACAATAGTGCGAAGACGAGCATTTAAATTCAATCAAATAAACTTTGTCTTTTGTGTCGAATGTTGAAAGTTGTTGCCGGGCAGCAACAGCAACAGCAGCAGCAAATTGATTTATCAAACAGCCACATTAAAAATTGACAACCAAACAAATTGATGCTGGCACAACACGTGTATTTTCATTTGGGATGTATTGTATTGAAGTATCCTGGAAGATGACCCCCATGACATTATCCCTTGTTGTTGTTCATCTGAACGGCCCCGATCCGGCCAGCTGGCAAAATAAAAAGCAATGTCTCTCTCTTTATTGTCAATATTTTATGAGTCTGAATTAATTTTAAAACATTTCTATAGCTGTCACGCCCCACTCAACCCCCAATCTCTGCTCTTGTTGGCCATTTAACTTCTCTAGTTTGACATATTTTCGCATTCTTGTTGGTTGCTCAAAGTTCTTCCTTTTTTTAGTTTGTGTTGGACTCTTTTGGGCAATTTTATTAGTTATGCAAATTAATATGCGTCCATGCGTAAGTGGACGTGTGTGCATATTTAATTTTTAATATGTTCGCTTTTGTTTTACATGGGTTAGATTTCTATTTCATATTTGCTAGCAAGGTGTTCACAAATAATTATATTTGTTTTTATAGCACTTCCCTCTGAGGTTTGAGCTCTTCTATGCTAGTTAGTCTTGATTAACTAACTAAGTACATAACCATATTATTATGACTCAAAATTTGTTAATTGGATAAGTTCTTAATGCTTATTAAAATAAGTTCACTGCCGGGTTAGTTGCTCATCATTATAGCATTAAATATGTGCACGTATATACATATATATAAATATTAAATTATATATTGGTTTTGCAGGTGGAAGGATACAACCGAAAGCTGTTATTAGATATTTGAGGTTTACAGCTTGAATATAGTGAATTAAAATTAGATCGGAGCACTATAACATATAGGTGCCAATAGGAACGATCGCTTACAAAATAAGTTGTCGTATGAAAAATTTGTCTAAGTCTTAGCACTTTTCACACATGTTGACAAAATTTCATCGAAATCGGATCATATAGCTGCCATAGGAACGATCGGTTGAGACAAAGTTTTCTTATGCTCGCAGAAGATATTTCTGAAGTACCTACATTTATAATTGATATATATAAACTTACCATATCGGAACACATACCCTTTTTTTTCGTCAAGTTATAAATAAGTACATAAATATAGCATAAGATATATATTTATTAGTTGATTAGTCCATTGACTAACATTGGTAGCAATTGCCTTGAAATCTTCATTTTATGCACAGTCACTTCCTAAATACATACGAACATTTTATAACAAGCATTAATTTTGGTTAATAACTTTATAAAGGAAACTAATGCATGAGTTGGGCCAACACACGCACACACATATAAGCAAATCAAACACTTACGCACACATCCGCTTTTACGCACACACATGAAGAAACTTTAGCTTACCATTTTTCACACAATGTTTGGGGCAACGCCTAAGACTAAGACCAGGGACTAGCATATAAGACAGAGACCCAGGGCCGTTAGGCATAAAATAGAATTGAAATAACCATACGATAAGCTCAATTTGTGCGCAGCTTTAGTGGCGCATTAGCCATACATAAAGCAAAGATAGACGCCTATATAAACTAACATGTGTGTGTGTGTGTTGATGTATGTGTGTGTGTGTCCGTGTGTTGATGTGTGCGTCACTTCCGCTTGTAATTGTAGTTACAATGTCACAATCACCAGACCATATAAACGCAGGCAAACAACACTAGAGCAAGAGCACCAGGCACACCAAACACACACACACACACACACACACACACACACACACACACACACACACACACACACACACACACACACACACACACACACACACACACACACACACACACACACACACACACACACACACACACACCCTAATGTTGTGCGTGTGTGTTTGTGTGTGTACTGGCCGAGTATCTGACTAGTCCTGGTCATGCTGCTCTTGTGTGTACGCTTTTAAGTGGCACAGCTCGCCCACTTGGGCGCTTTATTAGCAAAGTGAAACTTAGACAATGACTGGCAGACTCAGACTCTGTCCAAGTCGTAGTCGACGCTGACGCTGCCGTCGACCCACAGTGGCTCGTTTTTCAAACAAACTCGATCCGAAAATCAAATTTCGAGTTGTTTGGTTTAGCAAAAATTTTGATTGATTTGAATTAAACAAGCATTAAAATGCCAAAAAATGTCAAATTTTTAAAGTTGGTATATTTTTCAGTAGACTAAATATACGCTGAATAAAAAATATTTTAAATAAAATGAAAAACTTCGATTGCTAAGTAACTTTTTTTTTTTAGAAGGTAGACATACATTTTCAAAAAAAATTTGGAAAATAATAACACAAAACTGTATTAATTTCTAAACTAAAATAATTTAGTTATAAAAAGCTTCAATTTTAAGTAATTTTTTTAATATTTGGTTAAGTTAAGGTGCAAGGGAATCTGACTTAAAAATAAATTAATTAACATTTTATTACTAAAGTAATAATATAATTTTTATTTTGGTTCTTAGAAAAATTATAATTTATTATTTTTAAAAATTATTTTTCTTCTTAAAATATTTTAATTTAAGGAAATGGCTTAAGTCTTAGGAAGTAAAAAAAATCGGTAAACTTATTGTTTGATATAATTCAGTCAAAATCATTCTATTTCTGGTAAAAAATTAATATTTACGATTTTTTTTGATGAGTGTAGCCCATATATTTCTTGACCAAGAGTTTTGTAAAGTATTGACAATATTCACAGAAAATTTCAAATTTATATCTGTAATGGTTTAATAGTTATAATTACACTTCGTGCTGCTTCGTCACTAGCGTGGACTGACGTCCACAGTGATTGCAACGTCTTTTTGGCAAAACGAGCCACTGTGCGACGTCTACGTTGACGTTGACGCTGAAGTCTTGTGCTCTCGTTTCTCACTCGCACTTGCCACTTTGTAAGTAGACTGAGCCACACACGCGCAAATAAACACACACACAGAGAGAGAGAGAGAGAGATAGATACAATGGATACAAGGATACAACTCTCAGCCACAGCATTGCCTTGGTAATATTTACAAGTCACTTGTTTTTATGCCTACATTAATTATGCGCGCTTTTGCCTTCTACTGCCTTTGGTTTTTGGTAACTTTGGCGCTTGTCTTTGATTTTGATGCCGTTGCCACAATTCCTGGCAGGCTTTGGTTTTTGGTTACGCTCTGACTCTGGCTCTGGCTCTGGATCTGTGGTTCTTATTTCTTTGCTCTTCATTTCATGCAATGTCTTCTTTGTTTTTATATTTTTATATTCTTTTTTGTATTTTTCGTATGCTGTCAACGCTGCTCCACCCACACTCGCACTTGAGCTGGCCATATTTTTCTTGTTTTTAAGCCCGGGCTTGTGGGTTCTTCAATAAATTTTTGGCACTCATGTGTTGGTTTCGTTGCTTTGAAGCAACTCGAAACTTAATTGGATGCTGTTAAGTTTGTCACTGCTGCTGCTTTGCTGCTTTGCTGCTTTTCTGTAGCACTCTACGCTCATAAATGTCAGCCAGGTCGTGCAGCATTAACTGACCCAGTTGAGCTTTCCCTTAACCTTCTCAGTTCGCACCCCAACCCCCTTTGCCACACATGCCTCCTCTAATGACATTATTGTGCACTGAAACGTCTAATGCGTCAGCCTCGACACTCTCTGAGTTTTTTGCAGCAGCTTTGAGCAAAGGCCAAGTGATATGTCCTTGCCAGCATGTGTGCACTTTTTGGCAGACGCTGCGTATGCGTAATGTGTGAATCGCACATTAACATTCACTCATATACAGGCCTGTTCTGAGTTACGTTAATTTTGAAAAAGATATTAAAGCCACGGGAGTTCAAAAATATAATCAGCTCTATTTCGATTTGCATAAGTGTTTGAAAAGTAAAAAAATACGAATAAGTTCCGATTGATTTCAGAATTAATTTTTACATATCCGATTGGCAAGGTTTCGTTTTCACTTCTTCAAAGCCCAGTTCGAACGCGAATGCTTAAACTCAGATTTGGTAAGTTTGGTCGAATTATCTTAAAAAACAAAGCTTTCGATCAATTTTCCAATTCAGTTGTTTTCAATTTTCCAACTAATACCTATTGGACTCTCGCTCAGCAACTGGAAAAAACGTTAAAATTTAAAAAGTGTTGACTTTGAAATGTTGAAATTTGAACAATTGATATATATATGTATATAGCTTGGATGTTCTACCATTGATCTTAAAGTGTGATGACTTTATTAAAACGTTATGAGTGAATCTCCATGCTCAAAGAAAAATTTAGGATTCAATTTTTTTTCGACTTTTCCTAAAGTTTTCAAATTGAATTCCAACAAAAAATGTTTGCAAAAAGAAAATATTTTCGTATATTCGGACTCAATATCTCCAAAACTATTAGATATATGTCTAAAATGTCAGAGACTTATTTGTAGACCTATATATTGATTTTTATTTGATGTCTTGTTTTTTTTAAATCGGTGCTGCAATACGCAAGCTATGGTCAATTATCTGAACATGCTTCGAAAAAAATCTAGTTTAAAAAAACTTTGAAAATCTTTAAAAAAAAAAGTCTACATAAAAAAACATAAATAAAAATTCTTTTCGTGATTAGGGACTTCTAATGTATCAGAATTTGCAATATGAGCTCCAATTGTTGCATGGTGCAATTCTTGAAATTAAAACTTCAAATGAAGTTAAGGTATATTCAAAAGAATAAATTGCCTAATTTTTTTTAAAGAAGTTCAAAGCTTTTATAAAATTATAATTAAAACTTTATATTTATTTTCCTTTAATATCTAGCAATAACTTTTGAATGTAATGACAAAAAAAAAAAAAGTTTATATAATACTTTAATCGGAACTTAGATTCGTATTAAAAGTCCATCACTTTATTTTAAGTTACTCGATTGAAATTAAATTGTAACTGGATTATCCATATTTCGTTTTCGATTTGCATAGAAGTAAAAAAAAAGAAGACAATAAGTTGAAATTTGCTTACTTTTATCACATTTTCTTCTGCTTTATTCTGATAGATTTTACAAATCACTAATGCAGCTCCCTCTTCTCAGCACTTTTCCATGGTTCATTTCATTTTCCGCTTGCCAAGTTGACAATGCATTTGCATTTTCGCCGTCATGGGCCATTAACATATTTTCAACATTTGCCGGCAAATGGGTTGTGAATTAAATGCGGCTGTGGAATTCTATTTAGTGTTGAATAGGAGGAACCTATTAATATATTCCATTTTGTCTTTCGTTTTGAAATAAAAAATGCATTACTTAATTTTTATTAAATTCTTCGGTTTAATGCGTTTTTATTTGGTTTTGTTTTTTATTTTATCTTTCGCTTTTTACAACTTGCTTTTATTTATCATCAATATGAATTATTCATTTAAACTTAGAAAATTAATTTATAGCTAAATTGTTGTGTGTGTGTAAGTTTTTTTTCTTCTCGTTTTTGTTTTTCTTTTTTGTGTTTTGTTTTATTTTGTTTTACTTTGTTCTCTCTCAAATTAATAATGCTCATTGATGTTTAAATGTTTTAATGATTTGTTGCCATTAATGACGTTTTTGTATTTAATTTTAATTATTCATTAATGTTTTTGTTAAGTACCTATTTGTTGACTTAATTTGTAATTATTATTTATACAGCTAAAATAGTTTTATTAGTTATGCGCGTAATTTTAAAATGTATTTTCTGCATTTGCCTGCCAGCAAAAAATTGTTTTGTTGAATATTTGTTTATATTTATATATATTATATTCAGTTTTTTCATTTGCTATGCTAAAATGTTTTTCTTCATATTTGTATTTGAATTTCTTTTGGTTTTGTTTTTGTTTTTGTTTTCTTTTTAATGTTATATTCCGGTGCATTTTGCCAACTAACTCACTTGGTGAAATTAAAACTAAATAATTTGCTATATACGCAAGTGTAAGAGTATACTTATATATATTTATATATATGTAGGTATGTGTGTGTGTATGTGTGTATGTATGTGTGTGTGTTTGTGTGTGTATATGTGTACATTTTTTTACATCTAATGATTTATTTATTCCATTTACATTATTCAGTAGTGTGTTAAATGATTGCTTCTGCATTTCCGACAGCTTAATGCAGTTTATCTATTGCTACACGTTTTAGTTTTTAAATTTTATTTTAACTTTCAAAATTTGCTTTTTCGTTTCACCTTCATCGTTACAAACACGAATCTTTCATTATTATATTTACAGGGAATATCTCAGAAATTCATTAAAAACTTATTCTTTTTAAAACATGTTTTTCAAATTTTAATTGATTTGTTGATGAGATTACGGGCCTGTTATGGTTTCCGCTTTCTTAAGACGTTTGCAAAAGTTAATTTTTCTTAAACTTTCCACATTTTTGACTTTTAATTAAATTATGCGAATTGAATTCACTTGCATTTATTCAAGTATTCACAAGATGAAATTTTGTAGCTTTTAATGTCGCAAAATGTTTCCGAAAGTTGATAAACTTTTAATACAACATCATTTTATATTTTAAAATAAATTTCAATGATAAGTGTCGAAAATAATTCAGCTCAAAAAAAGAAAGTTGTGTATTTGTTAGTTTAATTGTTTTCTTTTTAAACATTTTTCATATTAATTTCTTTTTTGTTAAATTAAATTTTCCGTCTATCTGTCTTTCTGTTTGTATGAACGCAATTTTGTTCCACAGTTTTGAAACTTGGTGTACATGTTGATATATACCTTAGGCAGACATAGTGTTAAGATATTCCCCAAACCCCAAACCCTTATAGCTAAACACACCAAAATTCAACATTATGACTACTGACTAAATTCTTGATAGACTTGACAAAAAAAAAAAAATTTGACACGTCTAACGCGTCAAGGTTCTTAGTTGTTATAGCTACATTTACATACATTGTTTTAAATTGTATTTGATTTTGTTTAAAATTAAGCGATTAGTTCTTATAATTTTATTATATTTATATATATATATATATATATATTTATATATATATATATATATATATATATATTTGTATATATTTTATTTACGATATCTAATGTTTTTTGTTACCCGGAAACACTTGTGCTATGTATTTGTATGTATTGTTTATTCAAGCATATTTTTTAAGCTGATACACACAAAAAAAAGACTTGTTTTCTTTACTGATGACTTTCTCAAAAATTGCGAAATAAAAGATGTTTTGTTTTTTTTTTTTTGTTGTTGTGTGGAAAGTCTTTGCTTTTGCAGTACAAAATAAATGCAATAAATTATTAAAATACAGCTTGCCGCTGATGTGGCCCAAATTAAAATTTCATAAACTAGCGCACAATACAAAAAGGGGAAAACCCTTAATGCCACTCGCGATTTGGCCGGAACAGTTTTGCAACTCCAACTGCTGCTTTTGGTATCCATTCGCTGTTCTAGCCAAAGATTCAACAGCCGTATGTGTGTAGGCCACTTGAGCCCATTCCCATTCCTAGTCCTATTCCCATTCCTATTCCCCTCTATAGGATAGAAATCCTTTGTGTCACCGAGCAGGTGTCGTCATGGCAACAACACATGAGACACTTCAGTCTGGAGTGCGACGAGCTCTCTGACTCTGGCGCGATGTGGGGATGTGGGGGCTGTGTGGTTTGTGAGAAAAGGCAAGTCAAATGTCAGCTAACAACGCCGCCAGAAGCAACTCAATCGACAAGCAAACAAGTCCACAAGAACATGCACACATATACACACATTTTTACATACAGACACACACTTCAGAGTCAGAGTCAAACAATAGTAGGCATAGGTCTGGCATTTCCCTTCTTCCTTTGCTGCTGCTGCTTTTTTCATAAAAAATGTTTGTGTGGCCCCTTTTTTTATGGCTTGAGTGAGAGAGGCCAGGCAAGACGCTGAAAAGTTTATATTAAATGAAAAACTTTTTCAATTACATCAACGGAAATAAAATGCTGCCAGCTTGCCACTCGAGGCACGCATAGGCACGGGGCATGGCACGGTTACTCGAAGAGGCTGCTTGAAGGAGTCGCCGGAATAACAAGCACAACAATAACAACTGCCAAACTGACAGAGTTCGAGTCGAAGATGGTTCGGAGACGAAACAGGAGCTGAAGCCAACCTCAGGTCCTTTTGTTTAGCGGGGCATCTTTGTTTTTCGGCTTTATTAGGTTAGGTCGCCTCTGCCCTTTTGTAATGCCCTTGCAAAAAAAAAGGGTCAAACAACTTTTTGTAAAAGTTTGTCAGACACAATTGACAGAATTTCGTGTTCAAAAAAAAGGGTCAACAAATATTTAATACAATTGAATAAAAAATTTCAATGCGCACATCGAACTTTTGACTCAACTTAATATTTAAATCAAATAAATTTAAATTATAACTGGCCCTTAATTATAGAATTAAACTAAACGTTAAAAAAACTTAAATAAATTGAAATATTTAATACAAACAGTCATTTTAGTTTTTAAAATATTTTTGTTACAAGTTTAATCAAATGTTTTTAAAAAAAAAAACAAACATTTTGTGTATTCTAAAAAGCAGTTTAATATTTATATAGAAATAAATTTTAATTGCAACTGGCATTTAAATCAAATATGAAAATAAACAAAAACAAGAGCGTTAAAAAAACTTAAATAAATTATAATATTTAATACAAACAGTCAATTTAATTTTATCAAAATTTGTGTAAAAAGTAAATCAAATCAAATGTTTATAAATGAATTACAGTACATTTTAAAAGCGGGCCCAAGAATAACAAAAAATAAAAACAAAATTTTGCTATGCTAAAAAGCTTTCTATTCCACATGAATAATGAATGCTTTGAAAGGGCATTTAAAATTCGGTTTGAACAAGTTTTTTGTTCCGTGCGTTTCTATGCGACTTAGTTTTTGAGTTTAGGTTTGGGTACACGTTCTCTTTTGTTTAACTGGATGCTTTTGCCGTTGTTTTGTGCTTTCTGTTTTCTGTTTGTTGTGGGCAACTGGCAACAAAGGATACGGACACAAACTAAATTTATTTATGTACGTGTGTTTGTTTGTGTGTGTGTATGTGTGTGTGTCATCAGGCGCGGCTATTTACAGAGCCACTGAATCGTCTAAGGCAGCGTCCTGGCTGTCAGCACCAACGCGTTGTCAAATGTCGCTCGTCTCCTGTGCATCACCCACATAGCCCTCATCCGGACTGTCCGCCAGCGGTCCATTCAGCTGCTTCAGCTTGGATGCATCGCTGGGCTCAGTGTTGTTGCTGTTGGTGGTGTTGCTGTTGTTACTGTTGTTGCTGTTGTTGCTGGTGCCAGGACACTCATCCTCTGTCATGGCCGCATTCGAACCATTGGGCGATGTTTCCGTTTCATCCAGCTCCGGAATGGTGGCGTTGCTATTGGCCGTGTTGTTGTTGTTGTTGCTGTTGTCAGGCGTTGCCGCTGGTGCTGCTGTTACCGCTGCCACTGCCTGCGTCGGTGACTGTGCAATGCCATAGCGCAGTGGCTGCGCATGGTAGCCGGGCAGACAGCTGGGCCACTGCTGAAAGCCGGGCAGCGGCAGATCGCTGCTCTTGTAGCCTTCAGGTGGCGATGGAAATTGCTGATGCAGCTGCAATTGTTGCTGTTGTTGCTGCTGCTGCTGCTGTGGATAGCCCTCGGCTGTAAAGCGTACATTGGGTAGCTGATACTTTTCATAGCCCACCGGTGGACCACGTTGCACAAACTCCGCCTCGAGGCTGTAACGTAAACTGGCATTTTGTGCAGCTGCTGCAGCCGCAAACTGTTGCTGCTGCTGCTGTTGCTTGTGGGCGCGGTTGTGTGGCAGCGTGCGGTAAAAGTTTTGCTGCTGTTGCTGCTGTTGTTGCTGGTGCTGCTGCTGCTGTGGCGTTGCTGCCACCTGCTGCACCAAATGCGCGCTGCTGTAATCATAAGCAAAGCCATCTTGCCCCAAAAAGCAAACCGGATTCAAATGTACATCCACCTGATGCGGCGATGTAACCGCTGATGCCTGATTCAACACCGATTTAAGTTGCATGCCACGCGGCAACGTAGTCATTGCAGCAGCAAAACGTGAGCCCATAAAACCGGCATGGGGCGTGGCCGCAGCCAGCTGATAACAGCCTTCGTATTGGCCACAATCGCTGCCATTATCATAGTCCCCAGCGCCGTCCAAGGAGACAGCTGTCTTCAGCTTATGTTTGACGCTCTCCGCATCATTGACGAGATCAGGATTCTTCTCCTGATAGTTCCTCAGCGAGGCAGGCGGCGAGCAGTAGGCAGCAGCCAAGCCATTGCTCAGCAGCAGCGGCGGCGAGCCGGCAGCAGCGGCAGCATTCATCATGTTGACATTTAGTTGCAACTGTTGGCCATGTGGATGCTGATGAGGATGTGCATGTGGATGTGTGTTGGGCGTGGCATACAGCAGCAGATTCTGTTTCATTTGCCCACCCAATATTAAACCACCGCCACTGCCGACGCCAACAACGCCAGCGCCGCCGGCAGCGCCATTGCCAGCCTTGGTGGGTGTTAGACTATCGCTAAGCAGCATGCCAGGACCTCCATTGAGGCTATCGCCATCATTGAGTATGGAAGCGCATTTCATCATGTTGGTATCCTGGCTGGTGCCATTGGTGGTATCGGTGTTGCCAGCAATGCTAGTCACCTGTTCACATGCTTTCTTGCGCTTAGCTGGCTCCGTGTTGCGTTTGCATTTGACGACAATGGTGCAAAGGAGGACGGCAAAGATGATGCCGCCGCCGGCGCTGCTGGCGACAATATAGTTCATATAGTCACGTGGAAAGGAGACTTCATTGACCACCGGTGGCTCCTTGATAATTACACGCAGCGTATAGTTGCTAAAGGTGGTGCCTGCAATATTTTGACCCACGCAGGAGAAGGTGCCATTATCTTCGGCGCCCACATTATAAATAAAGATCTCGCTGCGTTTCTCTTCCGCGCCGCTGCCGCCGCTCTCGTCTATATAATAATACATATGCAGATTATCCAGCAGACTGTCATTGCTCATCACTTGGCCATTGAACAACCAGAGGACCTTTGGCTCGGGGATGGCACGCACCAGGCAAGTGATGGACATATTTCTGCCCTCGCTGACTTCTGTGTAACTCGACTGCGGACTGACCTCGGGTAGGCAGGCAAACTGCGTCCTTTGCAGTCCCTTGATGACCTGACCTTTTAGTCTAGCCGGCTCCATGCACTTGGGCTCTTCAGCCAAAGGTGTGTTGTGGCTTACCAGCCAGCCGTAAACATCCAGCAAACGGCAGTCACAATTCCAGCGATTGCTATGCAGACTGATGCCATGCAAGGATTTGGGCAAAATATGTGCGCCTTGTATGAAAGCAATGCGATTGCCATCAAGACGCAGCCACTCCAGATTATCCATGCCTACAAAGGCCTCGTTCTCAATGCGTTCCACCTGGCAGTTGGATAGCTCTAATGTGGTTAGAAATGAGAGATGCCTAAAGGCGGAGGTTTTAAGTTCACGTATGGGATTGCCACTGAGCGAGAGTCGCATCAAGCTGCTGTAGTCCTGGAATGTCTCACTGGGCACATGCTGCAGCGCATTCTCACTCAGATCGAGCTCTACCAGATTGGTCAAGCCACGAAAGGCCTTTTCATGTATGCGTATTAATTGATTGCGTGATAGAAATATCTTTTGCAAATTGAGCAGATCCATGCGCAGAAAACGCTCACTCTGCAGCACCTGCAATCCATTGCCACTAAAGTTAAGCACTTGTGTGCCTGGATCCATGCCCTCCGGCAAACTGGATAGTTGCTGTCCACCACATTCAACGGTCTGCTTGCCACCCTTCCATTTGCAGACACATACCTCGGGCGGGCAGGCAATGATGCACTGCAGCAGCAGTAGCATTAATAAAACTAATTTTAATGGCAACATTTTTAACAATTTTATCTAGTTGGTGTGTGTGCGTGTGTCTTTGGATGTTTGTGTCTATAATTTACTTTATAAGCTTGTCAGTTTGTCAGACACTCGCTCGGTCACGTTTGCATGTCAAATTAGTAAATGAAGGTGACGTCTATAGAGCTTCTCTTCCGCGTCACGCAAATATCATTAGCGACATCTAGTATGCCCAGCAGTCGCAATATTATGACGTTTATCTCCAGCTACAGCTACAGTTTCCAGCTTCAGTCTCTCTGTCGTCTCGTCTCGTCTCTTCTTGACTCTACTCGTCTCGTCTCGACGTTGCCTACTCGAGTGTCAGGCAATAAAAGCGCTTCCAGGCCCGCTGCTGGGCCGCCATTATAATCAGAGTGCGAGTGCTCATCATTGTGTCCACGTCCACGTCCTTGCTGTCATTGCTGATACGTTTTGCCCCCTTCCTCACTTCGGCTTTCGCTTGGGCTCCTCACTTCTATTGCGTCTGTGTCTTTTGTATTAATTTCATAAAAATGCCAGTCGCTTGA
The DNA here is from genome assembly GCA_949708635.1 of Hirtodrosophila cameraria. Classification (NCBI taxonomy): domain Eukaryota; kingdom Metazoa; phylum Arthropoda; class Insecta; order Diptera; family Drosophilidae; genus Hirtodrosophila; species Hirtodrosophila cameraria. The sequence goes on from OX453090.1 coordinate 49,071,744, forward strand.
TTTTTGCTTGGCAACGCCAGAAAGTAGGCAATGCTTTTGTTATTGTCGCCTCTTGGGTCCTGCGGCTTTACTTTACTTTACTTTATTTTACTTAGCGCTCGTTCCTTTATTTCTAGCCCCTTCACAATGTTTGGCGTTGGCAGAAAAGGCTTTTGTCCTTAATGAAATTATGACGCAATTCATTTGTTGTTTTCGCTGCTGCTGATGATGCTGCTGCCGTTGCTGCTGCTATTGCTACTGCTGCTGCTGCCGTCGATCCCTTGCCGCATTTTTGGCATTATGTATGCGACACGTGTACAGATTTTTCTTGCTTTTGTTGCTGCTGCTGTTGCTATTTCCGTTAAACGCTGCAAGTAAATTAAAGAGAGAAAACATTATTTTGTTGGTTCTAACAATTTGGTCTTCCTTCATTTATTTAATACAACATTTTCTTAAACTACTACTGCATATTATCTTTGAAAAGATATTTTTAACTCTGCATACTCTCTTTGCAAACAATTTTAATTAAAACGCTCTTTCTCAATGCATCTTTACCATGTTGAATACGTTTATTTAAAATCAGACAGCTCATCTTATTGCTCTCTTATGAACAATCTGTTGAAAAATTATTTTTACTCAGAATTTTTTGCATACTTTGAAATTCCATATGGATAAGTCATGATTTTAGGAACTATAAAAAGGACTTTCTGCAAAAGCTTTCAGAAAACATTCGGTCAAAATGAATGTTTTATATTTAAGTGATTTCTGAGTAGTTGTTTGGAAAAATGATTTGTTTTATTATTGAGTCCAAAATTTTAGTCGATTGTGTTGCAATTAATCCAATAGAATAAATGCATTATTTAATGTCTCAAAAAATAACAAAAACAGTCTTTTTTATGATTTATTCAAACACTTTGAACAGAATTTGCAGTCTATCAAAATATTCCAAATACACAAAATTTATAAAAGAAGATTGATAAAAGAATTGATAAAATATTAGAAAAGATATCGATGAACGATAATCGAAGCAACACCAAAAGCAACATTTTTGAAAACTCATTTCGTAGTCAAAAATTCCTTAAATCTATCAATCGATTGTGTTTTACAACTCTAATTAGCATATATCTTTGCCAAGTTGAATATAAGCTTACTTTTAAGCTCATATTCAAGTTGCTAACCTTTTCATATTGATATTTCAATCCCTTAATATTGAATTTCTTTCCTATTTAACTTATTTACAACTAGTTAATACGACAAATATACAGACTATTGTGACATACTGTTGCATGAATTGATTATAAATTTAAATAACTTTTATATACTTTGTATACACAATGTACATTAAACTCACAAATTCTTGGCAGCTTTGACAGTTTGATTGGAAATAAATAAATATTTTGCAATGACAGTCGCTATATAGTTGTTTTTTGTTTTTGCCAATGAATACTAATTTGCATTATTATTTTGTACTTTCAGCTTCTTTTACTTCTTTACCTACCAATTGTTGTTCAAATTTGTTTTTAATTTAATCGTGAAATGAATTGCGATTCTGCCAATATACCTACATATATTTGTATGTATTGTATATGCACATTTTGGTATTCGAACTCATTTATGTCAGGTGATTTATATTTTATAAGTTTTGCAGTCAGTTTGCGCAACATTTTCAACGCCTCCACTCAATTATTAATGAACTTTCATTTCGCTCATTTTGAGTGCGTATGTTAATTCATAATGAATCCAGGACGGATCGATTTAAACTTAAATGTAAAATCAAAAGTATCAGCAAGCACATTATTTCATACACATCCTATCGCATAGTATGCAAATATGGGCAAATGAAAATGAAATCTCATATAGGGCATATACACCTACAGCAATAAAAAGCAATGCCATGCACATTGTTTCACTTTAATTGCATTAATGAAATGAATGGTAACAAATAAAGTACATAGCTGAAATTTGTTTGACTGTAAATTTAGCTGGGTTTATTATTTCACATTATGCTGATTACTCGCTCATTATGCCCTTTATTTTCATTTGATATATATATATATATATATATGTATATATATGAGTGCGAATAGGCAGTACGCAGCTGTAGGAAGGCTCATTAAATTACCTTGGCCTTTGCAGGACAGCAAGCTGACATTTATATTTGTCCAAATTAATCAAAGAGCATTAAAATGCCAAAAGACAAAAGGAAATGACAGAGGCCACAATAAACCAAAATAAACCAAAATGTAAATAAACAACAAGCAGCAAGGACATTTCAATGAAGATGGCAGCTATAAATCATGCAACATATTGCATACTGTAGCCACTTTCGGTAAACAACATATAAATTACATTGAAATTGAGCCAAGTGCAAGTGCCACAATGAAATAGCTTGACAAAACAAAATACTTTAAGGATATAGCAGCAATTGTGTTATTCGATCCAGCGAATAAACGAGAGCAAGCCCAAGCAAGAACGAAGAATTCAGCAAGGAACTCTCGCTTCATTAGTTTTACTCCTCCGCCATTCTTCCTCAACAAATGGAACTCACTTACTGACTTGGATCAAGCTTACACGATGAAGTCATGTCATGAAGTTGTTCTTTGGGTTAGAAAATGTACAAAAAGCCAACTCTAGATATTGGGCTAGAGACTCAACATTTTGTACAAATTTTAGTATAAGCTAAATAGAATTTCAAACCAGTATAACTTATAACTGCTATAGAAACAATCAGTTCAGAAATGTGTTATTGGATGAAATCAAATTTTTTGCATGCATTATAATTTTGTATATTTTTAGAAGTCAAATTTTGTAATATTTTTACGTTTTAAATTCTTTATATAATCGTTTGAAATTGAATAAATATAAATAAATAAATAAATATCTGAACCAAAATTAGCAATTGTAGATTTTATTACTAAAAATCGGGAGATTATATCTTATAGTTGTTCAAGGAACAAACGTTCAAAAATAAAAATTTAAAATGAATAATGAAGCTGTTACGTGTATCTTTTTAAGAAAAGTCGCTATAACATGAAAGTTGAAATTCAAAATTCAATACAGTTTTGTTCATGAACTTATTGTTTACTGATTTTCTATATCTTTCGAACTTAGAAATGTTTCCCATAGCTTTTTAATTGGGAGTTTTAGATTGCTTTCTTTGCTTGAATATCACGTTAAGCTACGTTCGACAACAACAAAGAATGTAATTTGATTGTGTAAACCGGGCTTAATACAGAAAACTGAATAACTGACAAAGTGAGTGGCATTTGAAGAGCTGGAAGTAAACCGGCTGGCGCCAATGCAAATGCGTAATGGATACTTGGCTATGCCATCATTTTGTTGGCTAACAAATTGACTTGATTTGCGTTTTGCTATTGTTTTTGTTTTTAGCTTTGTTTTTGGCTTTGTCTTTGGCTTTGCCATGGCACCAGCAAAACTTGACTTCCACCTGAACAGACTTTTTGACGTTATTAATAACCAGGCATTAATCTTGGCAATGTCTTGTCTATATGCCGCAGCTGCTGTTGCCCCTGTTAGCCAAATGTTTAGCGCTTAGCTTGTAATTGTAGCTGAGATTGTCTATTTTGCTAAGCAGGTAAACGTGGTTGCCTTTATTTATTGAAGTGAAAGTTGTGAAAAATTCATGAACTGTATAATTAATGAGATATTATTGTGTAGCAGCATAACGCTTATCTACACTAATTACAAGAAACCCATTTCAAGTCAATTGTTCGCTAAATTTTGTTTGTCACAAAGTAAGACAAATAATTCGAAATATGTATTTAATTTGAGTTTGAATAACATTTTTGTACTGGTATACATTATAATACAGATTTTTTAATATATAGTTAGCTAGCATATTTAGTCAACCACTAAGCTGAAATGAATGCGCAAATGATTTTTTAATATCGAATATTTACGAATGAACATTTCAAATAAATTCAAATGCCTTTGCCATCATTTCAAAATTTGATAAAGATAGCAAAAAAATATTTGATACAGGCTAAAGAAATGCTATCTGTGGACTTCTGACGTTTAAATGCCCTTTTCGAAATTTAATTACAATCGTTCCTGCGACAGAACTAAAATTCTAACATCAAATATTTGACGCTGACTTTGTTGAAAGTATTTGAAAAAACAAAACTATTCGTATGCAACTTTTATTGATTAAAAAGAAGTAAGACAGAAAATGTAATGGAACATATGATCAGAGATATTAAAATACACTCTAGCAAGGGTATCAATATACACAGAGATATTCCTATTTAATTTTCAATTACTGTGCATAAATTGCATAACATTTGTATTTTGTAAATTTGCTTTGGTGCTGTTTGATGGAAAAGTAAGTATGTACTTAAAGTGAACAAATAACTATTTGGTTGGTTTTTAGTTCAATTTAGTTTTTCAATACAGAATACAGCAACGGAAATGTTTCAATTTGCCGAAAAACAAAACCAAAATTTAAATTTAATTTATGGTCGTTCAAATACAGGACATTTCCCATTTGGCAGTCTTGGCATCATCAGTTTGCACACACATTTTTGACATTTTCATTTGTCAGTTATGAAGAGGCGCATCTACACAGGATTCAGGACTCAGGACATTGGACATGGATGTGTGTGTGTGTGTGTGTGTGTGTGTGTGTGTGTGTGTGTGTGTGTGTGTGTGTGTGTGTATGTGTGTGTGCGTGCAAGCGTGCGTGCTTGTCTGTCCTTGTGTGATGGTGTGTTATATCCTTATCACAAAACGATTTGACAGTCGAGAGCAACCGGCAGTTGAACTGGCCAAGTGTATGTCTCTGTGTTTGTATTTATACATTTCTATATATTTATATTTTTTTTGTTTTTTTTTTGGAATGAGCAAAGGATGCTGAGCAAATCCGTCGGCAAATCGTAGAGATTTGTACTTTTCAGTCAGCTGGCAAAGTGTCACACAGAGGCAAGTGAAAATGTTGAGCTGTTTCTCTAATAAATACATATTTATTTTATTTAGCACATGACCCATGTCTGTCTGTTCTTGGCTGTGCTCTGTGCATTGGCACGTCTTCCAAACTGCTGTCATTGAAAATAAGTTCAATTTAATTTCAAATTGCCAAATCAATAGAGATTTTGCACGCCAAAAATGGCATTTTACACAATCGTGTTTTTTGCCACTTTGCGCCTTTTTATTTGCATTTTTTTATTAAGCGTTAATAGTCGTCGGCTTGTTATATGCTGCGTATGCTTAATGCATAAAAAAAACAAATGCTTCAAGCTGCTTATAGAAATTTTTTTTTTAAAAAAGGCGCACACGACTTTGCGCTGAATGCTCCTGCCTGTACTTAGTTTATTATTATTTTTTATTTTTTATTTGAAAGCTGCACCCGAGGCAACTGCTGCTGCCGCTCCTGCTACCGCTCCTGCTACCGCTCCTGCTACCGCTCCTGCTACCGCTCCTGCTACCGCTCCTGCTACCGCTCTTGCTGCCGCTTATGCTGCCGCTTCTGCTGCTGCTGCTGCCTTCAAGTTAAGCACTTAATTTTGTGCTCCGTTCTTATTTGCGCGTAAGTAATGCTGAGTTCGTTCTTGTGGCTTTTATATAGATTTTTTGAGCCGCAGCTTAAGTGTCTGCTAATACGGTTAAACTTAATTAAAAACTTATCAACAGCTGTGGCAAACAATTTTACTGGCGCTTTCTGTTGTTGCCTTTGGCAACTTAACCAGCAACAAGCCACACACCTTTCTAGCAACAACTTTAAATGATACAACAGCCATAGAAGTGGCAACCAAAGACACACTCCAACAAAAAAACGAAACTAGTTTAATCAACAAACATATTTTTATTACGATTACGCTTACAATATAACATTTGAGCTAAATGAAGCAATTCAGCTTTGTTCCGAACTGCGAACGTTTTTCAAAAGCTAAAATGTATCAGCTTAACAAATGTATGTTCCGAGTAACGTCTGAATTGGTTCCGTTTTCACATTTTTGAAATTGAAAAGTTTTTCAACTTTTATTTTTAATTTTTTTCTAATTTTATTATTAGTATTGTAATAGTTTAGTTTCAATACCTCCAAAAGCTAAAAACGATATGAGTTTTATGGAAGAGAGCCCTGTAGAACATACTGTCGTTTGAGCAATTTTTAAGTGGCGCTGCAAACATGTCATAACATGTGAAAATTAAAATGAACATGACAACTTAAGCAGCGTCCTGGTTGCCAGTTTTTGCAAGGTATAGCCTTTTGACCCCCTCTCCACCCGCCCAGCACTCAGTTGGCGGTAGCCGGAGCACTTAATTTGGCATGTTGCCTACTGCGCTGGCCGTGGCTCTGACTCTGACTCTGACTGTGGCTGCTGGCTGCTGGCTCTTGGCTCTGGCCAAGGTAGCGTGACAACATAAATAAACAACAACAAGAACAGCAAGAACAGTGAGAGAAACACAAATAACCGCAGGTGGAGCCACAGTGGCGGCGGCAGGATAACTGCCAGGACAACCACAACGAGTGCCATTCTATAGCGTGCATAAATTATTTACTGCCATTGAGAAAAAAAGGCACAGCGATGGGCTATAAAAAACTCAGACTACCTGTACCATGGCACGAAACTAGCATGAACACCAACTAGCATCAACAAAAACATTGAAAAAAGGGCGCGGCGGCAAATAAAATTACGCATGCAATGGCAAAAATAAAATATGCATATAAAATAAACTGCAGCAAAATCTGGCTCAAAGGAAAATAAAAAGCACAAATAAGAGAAAAAAAAACAAGCGTTAAGACAGTTAACCGACTTCGAGTTGCTCTGTAATTTGAAAACAAGAAAACCAAATAATTACAAAAAATTGCATTTTTATAACTTTTTTCTATATCTGAGAACTATTCAATCCGAAATTTTCAATTTGGTGATCCTGCTTTTGAGTGAAATATCAATTGTTATTCATATTTAAACATAAGTTTGAAAACTCCTCATCCACTGTTTCAAAATTTCGAAATACTTATAATTTGGGTTCTGAATGTTTTGTTGAGAATCAATTTTAAGAATAAATATTTAAAATTTTGTATCTTAATGCTTTTACTCTAACATTATTAATATAAAGCTCTGAAATAATGATAAATTGAATGAAATAAATAAACAAATTGATTCTTCAGTCAAAATATTAGTTGCTGTAAAACTTTCTGAAGCAATTGATGATATTTGGAGAGCAAAATTAATATTATTCAATGATTTAATTTAAAAAGTTAATTTTTCCTTATATAAGTGAAAGTTTCGATAAGCAGAGTTAGATGTCTTTCGAATTCCAATTCCTTATCAGTTGAACATAAAAGCGTCTAGCATACTTTTCGGAGCAGGAATAATAAAAAAAAAGCTTAGCTTTGCAGTTCATATGATTGTTTGAGCAATCTTTATTTATTTATGTGGATTTCATTCGAAAGCGCAATTCAGAACATACACGATACTCATTCATGTATATCAAAAAGAAAGTCAAGTACAGGGTATTCAAAAGTCGTTCAAACCAAATGACGCATTTGTAACGCAAATAAAATGCCATGTCTCCACGGTCTGGTTTTATGTTAATTTCTGTGCGCTGCACACAAATATGAATTTGAATGCGTTTCGCAGCAAATATTTCAACAAAGTGCAAATACGGCGAGAGTTTCACTTAGCAAAAAAAAAGATGTTTACAACGCTTCGCAGCAGATGCTTAAAAGCTTTAAGAGACGCTCGTACTGCCAACAAAAAAAAAACCAAAATAAAGTAATCAGCTAATTTTCATTTTATGCTGTAAGAAAAAAAAAAAAAAAAAACGAAAAAGTACAAAACTTAAATATATATATATATATATATATATATATATATATATATATTTTATTCGAATGCGGCAGACACGCACACACACAAACAGGCTCTAAAATTTTAATAGCTCACACATTATAAACGCAAATAAACGCCAAACGCCTCAAACGAGGCAGCTGCCATTTTGTTTGCTGCTCTCTCAAAGGCACTTTGGATTTGCTTTCAGCAAGCATTTGATGTGTGTATGTGTGTGTGTGTGTATGTGTGTGTGTGGGTGTGTCTATATGTGTGTCTGTTTCTTTTTATATGCGTAGCAGCTTAAGTTGTTAGAGAATGTGCCACTTAAAGGAAAAAAGTTCAACTCCAAGTTTGCAAGGAAAAAGAATCTTCCTTTTGCTGCTTCTGCGACTGCTGCGCTGTTGCTGCGCTGCTGCTGCTGCTGCCGCCTTCAACTTAAAGGCACTAAAGTTGCACAAAATTAAGCATACTTTTAGGCACTCACCGCCATATTATGATTATCATTACTACAAGCTCCATGAGCTTAAGAGTATATGTGGCTCTAATGTTGTTATGCATTTGTTGCGCAGCTGCTGCTCAAAAAGTTCATTTTTCTGTAGCCCAAGGTGTGTGCTGGTCTAAAAAGTTTCTTCTTCTTCTTATTTTTTATAAAACACCCAAACCAAAAAAAAAAAATAAGTGAAATCATGACATTGTATAAAACTTTTTAATTGCTTTATAAGTTTGCCTACACTTTAGTCTGGGCATCATATATATATATATATATATATATTGTCGAGTTGGATGTGCCTTAAACTAGATGATTTTTAACGCCAGTTGCCTGTTTAAATGACACAATTGTAAGTTATCCAAAATCAGATGAGTTTTTTGACTACATTTTGAGCTGTTGCCACCCAGCCAACCATATAAGGAGCGCTCCGAAAACGGAGTGAAAAAGGAATTCCATCACAACTCCTCAAGGGAACATTTCCGGAGTGCTCTGATAATGGAGTGAAAAGAAACTCCCATACAAACTCCTTAAAGGATCGTTTCTGGAGTGCTCCGAATTAGAGCGAAATCAGAAAATTCTTAACGCGCGATGATATACTGATATACAATCCCAAAACACACCGCATGGGTTATCTTCAGATTATTAAAGGAGTCCTTTTAAGAACAAGTAAGAATACTCTAGTCGAGTGTGCCCGACTACGAGACTCCCTGCTCCCAACTTGCATTTCAAGCAGTTCAGCGACAACACAAGCAAGCAGTGCACAAAACTCGTAAACTGCTTGTCAAACTGTTGTTGCTGCCATCTGATACGGGTGTAACACAAGAAAGCAGTGCACTTAACTCGTAAACTGCTTGTCAAACTGTTGTTGCTGCCAACTGAGACGGGCGTAATAGATTCTTCTATAACTTTTGTGCTATTTATCCGATCGTGTTGAAATTTACACATCCGAAAGACATTAATTAAACATACATGTGTACCAAAAATTAAAGCTTTATCTTTAAAATTGTGGCTGTGGGAGTCTTTTGCGATTTGCGGGGGTGCGGGGGGGTGCATCCGAAATTTGAAATAAACTTGATCTGCGTATGGTATACAGGAACCTGCATGCCAAGTTTGGTGTCTCTAGCTCTTATAGTCTCTGAGATCGACGCGTTCATACAGACGGACAGACGGACAGACAGACAGACAGACGGACATGGCTAGTTCGTCTCGGCTGTTGATCCTGATTAAGAATATATATAGTTTATATAGTCGGAAATGCCTCCTTCTGCCTGTTACACACATTTGCAGTACTTTATAACTCCCTTTTTCCCATTTTTAATGGGAACAGGGAGTAAAAACCATAGGCGAATACAGAAGTCCGCACACAGTCTTTGTGGGTCATTCTGGCATGCCAAAACAGCTCATTTTCGGACTCCCGTAGGATTGCTGTTTTCATATATTTCAAAGGTGCCTCCTTTTGAGCTCTTTTATGAGCGTCCCTAGGAGGGTTAGCACTCCGCACAGGGAGTCCTAATATTCATTATACAAAATTAATATACACTTGCAGATCATGGAACGTATATAGGTACATACATATGTCATATGTCATAAACCACTACAATTACTATAGCTGCCAAAAGAACAATCGGCTTACAAATGAGTCGTATGAAAAACTGCTGAGTCCATATGGACGTTCATATGGCTAGACGTAATATCCCCCAGACGAGAAAGAACACCCAAAAAGCGGATACATGGAAGTTATACAAAATGTTGTTTGTTGCAATCAATATATCAAAAACTATTTTAGAATTATAAGCGACAATAGAGTGGCCTGATTTGGTACAAACAATTTTAATGTGAATTTTCTTTAGCTTTGTCCATCAAAAGAGATTTGAGATGTTTAGAGAAATAATTTCCTTTATTTTTATATGTTATTTAAATTTTTTGGAGTTTTTGTGTTTGTTAAATGTCCGTCTGTCCGTCTGTACAATCTTGGTATACATGTTGGTATCCACCATAGGCAGACAAAGTCTCAAGATCCCACACCTGTATTGCTGGACTAAGCAAATTTCAATTGATTGCAAAACTTGAAAGATTTGACACAAGATACAGTTGCCGAGCCCACATCTGACTCTGCAAAGAAGCGAAAAAAGTAGATTATCGCAGTCGGGCGAATCCAACAGAAGCGATCATGCTTGTTTATAGCTGAGAAAGGAACAATCGGTTGAACAATTAATATTTATATGAACAATTTTTATGTTTTCTCAAGCTATCTCAAACAAGTTAACCTATTATGCGATTTACTTTGGTTTTGTTATGATGATACAAATTTTTTCAAAATTTTTCACTTAGTTTTTGTTGCTGTCATTGAAAATTAAGTTTTCATGTGATTTTTTCCTGCGGCATGCCGAGGATAAAGTTTTTTTTTTAAATACTTTCGATGCTATCATTAAGTGTTTAAGTTTATTGCAAGTCTTAAAAATACATGAAATAAAAAAAAAAACAAAATGAAATATCAAAGAACAAAATGAATAAGAAGATTGTTCAATTTTAAATGTTTTCATGCGGCGCTTTATGAACATAAAATTTCAAAAGAAACACACTTAAATACGTTGGGTTTTTATAACCAGCGTCTAATGTTTAATTATACGCAGGCTGATGATGTCTGATGGGTTTTACTTTTGCGCATAAATATAACGCAGTTTATATTTTATTTATATTGTGTGTGTGTTTGGTTATTGTTGTTGTTGTTGTTGCCCCTTTCCTTGGCTTGGCTGGCAAAACCAATCATAAAACCCTCTGGTAATGCAGGCTGCCAAACGTTTTTATTACATGACGACACACACTCATATATATATATATGTATTTATATATGTATATATATATATATACACACGGATACACCCACACATTCATGAAACACACATACACTCGTAGACACTCATATGCGGCTGTGTAATTTGCCATAAAAAAGTGGAGCACACAGGCTCGTAAGTATTTGTGCAATTTCAGAGAAATTGTCAATTTGCGCCCCAAGCTCGTAAGTCTAAGCCAAACGACAGAGCTCGTAGATAAGCAGAAAGGGGGGATGCAGAAGCAGGTCCTGGTCCCAGGACTCGGGCACGCAAATACGCGTTGATATTTTTATGGCTGTGTGTTTGAGTTGCAAAATCGACTGTTAACATTTAACGCTGCAAATTTAACCGCATTTATGTATTTTGGGTGCTGGGCTTTATTTGATTTTCATTTAATTTGGCAAGCAGACGGCGCCTTAAAAATTGGCATAACAATTACGTCGGAAACGGACAACGAGCGTGAAACGCTGAATCCTAGAGGCGGAGACGTCAATGGATCCGGACAGGCTCTAGCTGCAATCTGCAGAGCTGACAATGAAACTTCAATGGCACATAATTGCTGTGAATACAGGGACAGATGATGAGAGAGGAGAAAGGGTGGAGGAGAGATGAGCAACGGGTAATATGGCAAATGGTATATGGTGAATTGTGAATGGGAATGGGAAAGGGACGTCCATTGTGCACCAGTGCAGCACATCCTTGCAACTAACGCATCCGTTTCCGTACCGTCAAGGCGACGACTCTTCGACTCATGCACTTGTTTTACTTTCTTTTTTTCCCTTTTTGTTGTTGTCGACGTTGTCGTCGTTGTTGTTGTTGTTGTTAGAAGCCACTTGCAACCGCCTTTGTTGGCACTTGGCGTGTGAATGAGTGCAATTAGCAAAGTCAGCTGCACTTGTTTGTTTGTTGCACACATATGAACATATACTATACACGAGTATTGACAGCCAGGATCCACACGGACATCTACCTCTGATTTGTTGTTAGCGTTGTTTTAAAAATTAATAGCTTTGTGTCTGAGCACCTTGCCATTGTTGTTGCACTTTTGATTGTGCATTGTCCGACAAAAGCGGCTTATAAAAATATAACTTACAAACTTAAAAAAAAAAAAAACTATTCAATGCAAGGCAACAGCTTAGATTTACTTTGTCATAAAAATAAACTTAAGCCCTTTTATTGTATTTGTATTTAGAACCAGCAATTCTATTTAAGTTTTATTGTATTGTTATTTAAAACAAGTAAGAATACTCTAGTCGAGTGTGCCCGACTACGAGACTCCCTGCTCCCTACTTGCATATCAAGCAGTTCAGCGGCAACACAAGCAAGCAGCGTACTCAACTTGCACAGTGCATGTCAAACTGTTGTTTCTGCCTGCTGAGACAGGGGAAATAAGTTCATCCAAAACATTGGTGCTATTTATCCGATCGTGTTGAAATTTACACATCCGAAAGACATTGATTAAACATACATGTGTACCAAAAATTAAAGCTTTATCTTTAAAATTGTGGCTGTGGGAGTCTTTTGCGATTTGCGGGGGTGCGGGGGGGTGCATCCGAAATAATCTGAAATAAACTTGATCTGCGTATGGTATACAGGAATCTGCATGCCAAGTTTGGTGTCTCTAGCTCTTATAGTCTCCGAGATCTGTGTGTTCATACGGACAGACGGACAGACAGACACACGGACAGACGGACAGACAGACGGACATGGCTAAATCAACTCGGCTGTTGATGCTGATCAAGAATATATATATAGTTTATATAGTCGGAAATGCCTCCTTCTGTCTGTTACACACATTTGCAGTACTTTATAACTCCCTTTTTCCCATTTTTAATGGGAACAGGGAGTAAAAATAAAAAGAAAACAAGTAAGAACGTTGCAGTTGGATACACCCGACTGCGATATACTCTTTTTTTCTCCTCTTTGCGGAGTCAGAAGTGGGCGTGGCAATTGTATTTTTGCTCACATCAAGTTGAGATCTTGACACTTTGTCTGCCTATGGTACATACCAACATGTATACAAGTTTTGTTGCTCTAGCTTCAAAACTGTGGAAAAAACTGCGATCATAAGGACGGACAGACGGAAAGACGGACGGACGGACGGACAGAGGGACGGACAGACGGACAGTGGGACGGACGGACATAGGGACGGACGGACATAGGGACGGACGGACGGACAGAGGGACGGACGGACGGACAGATGGACGGACGGACGGACAGAGGGACGGACAGAGGGACGGACGGGCGGACAGAGGGACGGACGGGCGGAAAGACGGACGGACGGGCAGAGGGACGGACGCACAGACGGACGGAGGGACATTTCACAAACCCAATATACTCTTTTTTCTTTTTTTTTCCAAAAAATTAAAAAAGAGTATAAAAACATAAGTTAAAGTTTTTTATCTTTTCACTTCTAATTCTCAAATGGTTTAAGTAAACACTTTATATAGTGCCCCTTTTTTTTGGCAATATCTTCATATTTTTATTCTTTAGTTTATATCTAATTTGATTCTTATTTGATTGATTTATTACAAAAACAACGTCGTTTCTCCTCTTCGGTATAACCACCTGGTATCTTCTTTTTGGTGGTGTTTTTTCTCATCTCGAGAATACGTCTAGCCAAATGAACGACCATATGGACTTGGCAATTAAAGTCAAGAACGTTTTTACTTTATAGGGTCGGAGAAGAATCTTTATGCCTGTTACATACATTTGCAGTACTTTATGAAGGCAGTAATTTTCAACCCATTATCAATGTGTATGACAATTGTTTTATTAAGTTGTGCTTACTATACTATCACCCGACATGAGTTTAAGTTGTTTTTTCCACTCTCACCAAATTCCACAAAATCAGACAACTGTATCTTATAGATGTCATATGAATAATCTTTTATATGATGTCGTATGAAAACTTTTCATGTTTACACAGATATCTCAACCAAAATCACAAGTTCTTAATATTATTTTAATGCACACATGTTGACCAAGTTTGATAACAATTGGGCCAATATATCTTATAGCTGCCTTGGGAACAATCGGTCGGTAACTTTTGCTGCAAGTGTGAATATCTTCATCACGCCGAATATGGACTAATTTAAAGAACTGAAAGGTTGCTTTCAGCCGCAAATGGGTCCTTAGTATCCTAGCGAATATGTTGTCTATAATATTTTATATATTCAAGTAAACCTAGCAGACAACAGAATTTTTTTGATAAAATAATGGAATACAAAAATTATCAATTTGCGTTTGGTTCTGCAACAATTTAAAATTTCACAAGTGATTTTTAAGAAACTTTTAAGCTTTTAAAAAGATTGTAAATTCATCCAAGAAACAACATTAAAATTTGAACTTTTACATCGGCTTCTTAGTTTTTTACTCATCGTTGTTGTTCTTTTCATCAAACCGTTTTTTATACTCTTTTTTTAACTTTTTTGAAAAAAAAGGAAAAAAGAGTATATTGGGTTTGTGAAATGTCCGTCCGTCCGTCCGTCCGTCTGTCCGTCTGTCCGTCTGTCTGTCCGTCTGTATGAACGCAGGTTTTTTCCACAGTTTTGAAGCTAGAGCAACCAAACTTGGTATACATGTTGGTATATACCATAGGCAGACAAAGTGTCAAGATCTCCCCCCCACCCCCACCCCTTCCCCCACAAACCGCAAAAAACTATATCTTCCACAGTTTTAGAGCTAGAGTAACCAAATTTTGCACAAGGGCTACTAATCACTTCCTTGATTGATCTGGTAAAAAAAAATTTGGCCACGCCCACCTCCGCCCCCACAAATGAGCAAAGTCTGTATCTCCCACACCCCTTTAGCTAGAATCACCAAATTTTGCAGGTTGAATTCTGTTGCCTTATTAAATGGATTGGATAAAAATAATTTTGCCACGCCCACCTCCGCCCTTGCAATCGACCAAAGTTTGTTTCTCCCAAACTTGTAGAACGGGCCCAACCAAACTTAAATTGATGGCAAAACTTGAAAGATTTGAGCAAAAATATAATTGCCACGCCCACTTCTGACTCCGCAAAGAGACGAAAAAAAGAGTATATCGCAGTCGGGTCCATCCGACTGCAACGTTCTTACTTGTTTTCTACAGCAAAACAACATTTATTTCCTATCAATTGCATGTCTCTCTTAAGTAGTTGTTTCGTTAGTTTGAGGCTCTTATACTTTGTTTCTTAAAATGAAAATAGAGCATATTGTGTCAACGCTTTGCCCGTGTCTCTATTCGTATCGATTTAAAAAAATTTAAAAATGAATAACTCAGAACACATTAATGAAGCAAAAAAGGTTTTGTTTATATAAATGCTTATTTTTATGAAATTTTGTGAACATAAATAAAACAAGTTAAGCCAAAATTTATAAAATGTTTAGACTTTGAAATATTACTTTTTTTTACTCCCTTTTCCCATTAAAAATGGGAAAAAGGGAGTTATAAAGTACTGCAAATGTGTGTAACAGGCAGAAGGAAGCATTTCCGACTATATAAACTATATATTCTTGATCAGCAGCAACAGCCGTGACGATCTAGCCATGTCCGTCTGTCTGTCTGTCTGTCTGTCCGTCTGTCCGTCTGTCCGTCTGTCCGTATGAACACACAGATCTCGGAGACTACAAAAGCTAGAGACACCAAACTTGGCATGTAGGTTCCTGTATACCATACGCAGATCAAGTTTATTTCAAATTTCGGATGCACCCCCCCGCACCCCCGCAAATCGCAAAAGACTCCCACAGCCACAATTTTAAAGATAAAGCTTTAATTTTTGGTACACATGTATGTTTAATCAATGTCTTTGGGGATGTGTAAATTTCAACACGATCGGATAAATAGCACCAAAGTTATGGAAGAATCTATTACCCCTGTCTCAGCAGGCAGAAACAACAGTTTGACATGCACTGTGCAAGTTGAGTAAGCTGCATGCTTGTGTTGCCGCTGAACTGCTTGAAATGCAAGTTGGGAGCAGGGAGTCTCGTAGTCGGGCACACTCGACTAGAGTATTCTTACTTGTTTAAGTTTATTTAAGAAAACAAAAATAAATTTCTTACATCTCATTTTTAATGTTGATGCTTATCAGAAATATATATATTTTATGGGATCAGAAAGATCTCCTTCAATGAGTTACACATTTAGTGACAAAATCACAATACCCTCAGCAAGTGCATAAATACGATTTATGTAAACGCAAGAGCTTAAATATCTTTTGTCACAAAAATAACCCTAAGCCTTTATAAAGTACGAGAATATTCGTATTTAGAACTAGCAATTAAATGTAAAATGGAACATTTTATTTTATTGAAAGTGTTGACAAAGCTGAAAACAATTTAAAATACATCACCTGAGCATGCAAAGAGTATGTTTTAATTGAATCTACACTGAGTTTAAATTGACTTTATCATTGATATTTACATTTACATTTACATTGTATTCGATTTAATACGCATGGCAAGCTTTTGATTAAAATTACATTTTGTTCAAAATGTGTATGCTGGCCTTTGAAGTGCTTTAGTCCTGGCCTGGCAGGACGTATTTTTATTTCTTTTTTTTTTTACCTAACTTCCGCCTATGGCAATATTATTTTGCCAGCTTAAGCCCAGCACGTAAGCTGAGTTGTATAAAAGTTGAGAAAAAACTGTAGTATAAATTGTGAATGGCTGTTTGTGTCACGTTTCTGGACGCTGGATTCTTTATGCTGCCCCTTGTGCCCCTTGGTAAGTATTATATCAAATTTGCTGGCTCCTTGGGCATTTTTCGCTTACCTTTTTCATTGGGCTAAAGGACAGCTTGGCTTTTGGCCTGCGTTTGCTGACTTAATTTGACTCGCTCTTGGTCGCTCCAAGGCCTTCTTGATGGATTGTTTAACTAATTAATTCTGACGGAATTTTTAGCAAATTGCATTATCCTGGAATTTATTAAATTCTCTAATGTGTCTTTAAGGCCAGCAGGCATTTCTGTGTGTGTGTGTGTGTGTGTGCGTGTGTGTATGCTTAACAACCAGACCAGCCTTCTGCTTAGCATTTATAGTGCTTTTAATATGGATTTGCCTTTAACGCAATTAAGTTCTCGTTTGAGCCAAAAACACTTCGCTTATCATCGCCATCACAGCTCTATTTTTTTTTGCTCTTTTCAACGCTTTTCTTTGCGCTTGATAAACTTGCGCTCAATCACTTTCGCATTGATAATTAGTGCAGGGTCTTCCTTTTTTCTGCAATGTCTTTTTTTTATAGATACTCAACTAAGATTGCCAATTTTCTGCTGATTTCACTTGAAATCGAATTTCAAGAGCCTGTATTGCCCTTTGAGCAGACTCTTTCATTCTTTGATTGCGAAGGTAACAATTCTCATTTTCAAGCAAGCCTTTAAGCAATTGATTAGGCCAGGACACTGACAAAATGTCCACTTAGAGATTAAAAGTAAATATTGAGGAGTTTTTAGTATGCTTGTCTGCAAAGCAATGCGTTCTCTAGTGTTAATAGTATTCATATTTGGTAAGAAATTTATTCAAATTTTGTCACCTGATTCTAAAACTAGTATTAGTAAAAGTGGTAATTGGTCTGGCTTAGGAGAAATTATCAGGCAGGAACTGCAAAAAAGAGTTGTGGGGCTTAACACTTTGTCTGCCTATGGTATATACCAACATGTATACCAAGTTTGGTTGCTCTAGCTCTAAAACTGTGGAAAAAACTGCGTCCATACAATTAGACGGACGGATGGACGAACGGACACACAGACATTTCACAAACCGAATATAATTTTATTTTTTTTTTCAAAAAAATTAAAAAGAGTATAAAAATTGAAGCATAATTTTTAGTTTCAATAGTACATAAAAATTGATATGTAATAAAAATCATAAAATTTTTCTTATTTTGTAATTGTTATATACAAGAGCTACAACGGCAACAAAACTGCTGTCCTTCAACAGAGAAGTAGAGATGTTGTAATCAGCTGTGAGACTCCCTTTCTTTATATAAATTAATAAATAAATAATTTGTATATTACTGTTTAACCATATTTGAAATTGCCTTGAACTATCCTACCATAAAAACAAAAATTCAATTCAAAATTTTAAATGTTTCTTAGTCTGCTAACGAAAAAATACTGGTACTATGCATGGCCATTGCTATGCATATCTGGCAAAAAGGAGTTATCTTTTCACGTGTCAACCATTTACGTTCCACAGTGTCAGTTTGCTTCGTCCTTTTATGTTGGTCCTTGCCATACCAAGGTGTTTCGCTTGTTCTATTGCCGGTAACAAATCCATTTTAGCTGTCAGCTTAAACGCGTAAGCAAATGTCAAAACGGCTGTTGGGTGGAACTGGCTGAGTTTGAGAATAAGGATGCCTTCATACATATCTAAGTACTGCTGTACATATTTAGGTATCTATCTATGTATACATATATATACATACATACAATGTACATATGTATGCGCTGATATATTGCCAAGTCGCAATTAGAGCGCAGACCGCAGAATGGCACACTCTGCCAGCCATACAAGCAAGCAAAAGCAAGGACGAAAACGAGCAGAAATAAAATCTAAAAAAAAAATGAAAAAGCGAAATAAATTTGTTAGCAAACAAAATCAAGCAGAGAAGTGCTCAAATGCTTTTATATCAACGGAACTATGAGTCTTGTGTAACGATATGAAGGCGCATTAGATCCAATCAAATCGAATGAAACGTTTTTCTATATATATGTATGTATATACATATATCATATGCTACTTGCTTTTTAGACTTTTTAAACTGCAATACGTTTAGTCGTATGTTGCTGTCACTCGAGTTTCTGTCAGGTTTCCAAGGTACTCGTAATTATGCGCCCAGCATAATGCCAACTAATTAAACGCATCTGCATTGCCAGTCGGCATGCTTTTTATTTATTCTGGCCCTAATTAGTCACTGTTTGTGATGCATTTGAGTGCCTGAGACTTAGTCCTGGTCCTGGTCCGCTGCCTGACATGCATGACAATCGTCTGGGGGCAGATCAAACGCATTTGACTTTGTTGCCAATGCTTAAACATCAACTATTCAAAAGGGACTTCAGCACTCAGTTTGATTTAAGAATCAGCATTATGAATGCCTTTTGCTTTGACGCTTCAACTTATTCAGTTTGAACTGACTTAACATATGGGAACACTGCATTTCGAGATCAAAGCATAGCGCTATAATTATTGCGGCTCGGTTCAAAAATTTGTTCTACAATTTAGCAAACAGTAGAAAAGTTGACAGCCCACTTTTTTTTTGCATGAATAATTCTGTTTTCAATTCTAGAATTTAAAGTAGCGTAGTACACTAATCTAATTAGTTGTGCTTTATTATAAACAGCTGCAAAAATGCTCGACTAGCAGCTACCACGTAAAACACATAAATATTGAGCTTTTAATAAAACATTTTCTTAACAAATATGCTTCAAATCAGTTGTTGTCTTTCATCAAATGTTGAAATAAAATACATAAATAGTTTATTATCGAAGTACACAATAGCTTTTGTAAATATTTTATTAATATATTGTAGCTTCTATGGTATATTTACATCAATATGTGCTTTTTTTCATACTAAATTCAATGTTACCTAACAAAATATTATCGAAAAAGTAATTACACCACTCCATTTGTATTCTAGCATCACAATGAAGTTCACCTCGATCCTCATTTTAATCGTTTTGATGGCTTTGATCGCTTTCAATGTGCCTGGTTCTGCAAAAAGAATTTTAATACATTGTCCACCTTGGCCTAATTGTCTTACTTTGAAATTGTGCTGTCAGCGCTCCGGTTCGCGTCTTAAATCTGATGATAGCAGTAAAGAAATGTAGCATGTACTATGTAAATCTTCAACAGTATATAACTGAAATAAGCTATAATAAAGTTTTGAAAATGAACGTAACAAGAAAAGAAAGTCGCAGTTTGACTAGCTCACAGTGAAGATGTTAGAATATTTAAGAGCTGTAATCATTTCAAATAAAAAGAGTCTAATTTAAATCAAGAAAGCGAACTTATCTTGGCATACGTAGCTTTAATGTCATTCGTATACATTATTAATAATAATAATAATATTGCGAAAATTTACTACAAACGCACGCTGGAAAAATTGTTTGCCTCAAAGCAGGCCAATCTAACATAATAAAAACAACAAAAAGGTGCATTGTTTACTCCCTGTTCCCATTAAAAATGGGAAAAAAGGAGTTATAAAGTACTGCAAATGTGTGTAACAGGCAGAAGGAGGCATTTCCGACTATATAAACTATATATATTCTTAATCAGGATCAACAGCCGAGACGAACTAGCCATGTCCGTCTGTCCGTCTGTCTGTCCGTCTGTCCATCTGTATGAACGCGTCGATCTCAGAGACTATAAGAGCTAGAGACACGTTCATCATGGCATGCACGTTCCTGTATACCATACGCAGATCAAGTTTATTTCAAATTTCGGATGCAACCCCCCCGCACCCCCGCAAATCGCAAAAGACTCCCACAGCCACAATTTTAATGATAAAGCTTTAATTTTTAACACACATGTATGTTTAATCAATGTCTTTCGGATGTGTAAATTTCAACACGATCAGATAAATAGCACCAAAGTTATAGAAGAATCTATTACGCCCGTCTCAGCTGGCAGCAACAACAGTTTGACAAGCAGTTTACGAGTTAAGTGCACTGCTTGCTTGTGTTACGCCCGTCTCAGCTGGCAACAACAACAGTTTGACAAGCAGTTTACGAATTAAGTGCACTGCTTGCTTGTGTTGCCGCTGAACTGCTTGAAATGCAAGTTGGGAGCAGGGAGTCTCGTAGTCGGGCACACTCGACTAGAGCATTCTTTCTTGTTTTAGATTGTCGTTTATAATTCTCAAATGGTTTATGTAAAGACTTGGTGTAGTGCCCGGCTTAGCCCCCTTTTTGGACAATATCTTCTTAGTTTTATTGTATATCTAATTCGATTCTTATTTGATTACAAAAACAACGTCGTTTCTCCTCTTCGGTATAACCAGCTGGTATCTTCTTTTTAGTGGTGATCTTCTTCATTTCGAGAATATTACGTCTAGCCATATGAACGTCCATATCAAGTCAAGATTATAGGGTCGGAGCAGACTCCTTATACTTCTTACATACATTTGCAGTTCTTTGTAACCAACTTTTACCCATTTTCTATATCAATAAAATTTTATTTATTAAATTGTTTCTACCATACTCTCACCTGATATGAGTTTAAGTTTGTGCTCAAACTTACAAAATGTCAATTTGGTTGAGTTATCTTAAAAAACAAAAAAGTTTTTTTCGCATTTAATTTTTAAATTGATTGTTCCTATGGCAGCTATATGTTATAGTGGTCCGATCTGGCCAATTCTGACAACTTGCTTGCAAGTTTCAACAAGAAAGCTTTTAGAAAAGACTAGTTCAAATAGAACAGCTAAATAGATGGATAGTTGGAAATGATATGTTGGTGCTGCTCGAGAATATAGATGCTTTATAGGGTCGGAGACGTCTTAATCAATGCGTTACACCGTTTCATAATAAAAATTCTAGCACGAGGATATAATAATCTAAGTGAAAATTCAAAAACATTATGTGTAGTACATACTTCATCTTGATATAAGAACATTTACGTTATCAAACTGCAGTCTTTGGGATTTTGTTAATTTAAGTCACATCTTAACAACATATTTGGTGAGATTTAGCCACAATTTTGTTGAGTGTAGAGTTAGATAAAAGGTTTAAGGATCGTTGTGTATAAAGTTGTATTATAAACACAGTGTACAATACAAGTGGGTGGCAGTGAATGCAATGCTGCCACGCCCACTTTGCATAACAAAATCCCAGCACACATTTGAATAATGAGTGTCGAGTGTTGCCGTTTTATAGCTATATAGCTTTTGTTGCAACTGCTGGCTGACTTTGTCCCTTGGTAGGCAGCATGCTGCTTGTCTACTGTCTCTGTTTCCCTCCCCTCCCCTGCTACTACCAACCAACCACCACCCAGCAGCCACCAGCCACTGTTGTTGTTGTTGTTGGCTACTGACATTTTGGGATTTTGTGCGCAAATTTGAGTTTTAGTTTATGCATGCAGTTGGCTAACAACGACCACACAATAATAACAGTGAACACAGCTGGTAAGTCAACAAAGCTGCAGCTAAACAAAAGTTTGCGACCCATTGCTAATTATGCCAGCAGGACCTGAGCACTGAACGAGACCCAGTCGTTAAGATACTATGTGGACAGACATACAGACAGACAGATATACAGACAGACAGAGAGACAGATAGAGAGACAGACAGCAGCTTTTCTGTCTCTTTAGCTGCCTGCCAGCTAATTTTTGGCAGCTGTCAGCAGTGTACACATAAATCTCTCAAAGTCAACAGCATTTCACCCAAGTGGCACATCAATTCGCGTGCTTGTCAGCCACACACACACACACTCACACACACACACACACACACACACACACACACACACACACACACACACACACACACACACACACACACACACACACACACACACACACACACACACACACACACACACACACACACACACACACACACACACACACACACACACACACACACACACACACACACACACACACACACTCACACACACTCACACACACACACTCACACACATGCAGCATATACTTATAGAAATGCATGCCACATCGCACGCACATCATATTGCAATCGTCAGTTGTGTCACCGCATGCAACATCGCTTATCGCTCAGCTCTGTAATGATTGCAACAGCAGCAGCAATCCAGCATAAACGACCCCAACTGCCACTGCCACTGCCACCGCCACTGCCACGCCCCTTTTGCATTTTTCATAACGCAATTCATGTTATTCACAATTGCCACGATAAGGGGAACGTTTCTCCATCCACCTCCAACCTCTATAAATATACATATGCTGCTGCGCACAGTGCTCCCAAATATAAAAACAAAATGTTGTAATTGCATGAAAATCTGAAAATAAGCTGCTGTTAAGTATATCCAGGTATGCTTAAAACAAGCAAAGAATTCCGTTGCACAACAGTATCTAAGAAATACTAAAAACGTGCAATTGGTTAAGCTATCTTTACAAGCAAATGCAATTATCCTAGTGAATCGTTATGGCTTATCAAAAAAATATATCATTTATGAGTTCGTTTTATGTTTACTTTGCATTAGAGCACACTTTTTAATTTATAGGGGCTGTCATGAACATTTGATCCTACCAAATTCCAGCCGAATTCCAATTCTAAGTTGTCCTCATATAAATCTCTAGGGACAAAAAGTTTAACAAATTGTATGGCAACTCTTTTCTGTAGCAATCAATTTAGAGCAAGTTGGCTTGTCCATTATTTTAATGTGAAGGAAGTTAGCAGCTTCGGTTGATTTGAGTGAGCTAATTTTTTAATAAAGTATTTTAAAATATAAATCTACACAAATCTTAAACTTAAAATATAATGCTAGTTCAGAAAAACATTTTTCATTCCATTACAAATTTTGCTTTTATTTTTAAAAATGTATGTCTGTATTACAGACTCTGTAAGTATGTAAGTAAATAAAGATTTAGATTGTTATTCAGTACAGTGTATATTGTATATTCATGATCAGCATCAAAAACCGAGTCATGTCCGTCTGTCCATCTGTCCGTGTGTCTGTTTATATGCGAACTAGTCCCTCAGTTTTAGAGCTATAGTTATGCAACTTGGCACAGATGTTTCTTCTTTCTGCAAGCAGTAGATATGTCAGAATCGGCCAGATCGGAACACTTTAACAAATAGCTGCTATAGGAACGATCGGTTGAAAATAAGCTTCTGTATCGATTAAACTCACTGTATCTAAATAAAAGCACGTTTAACACATGTTGACCAAATTTTTATTAAAATCGGATAGGAACAATCAGTTGAAAATTAAGTTTTCTTCTGCAAAACTTTTTCGGCATGCCGAAGATAACATTTCTTTCTTGTGGCTTGCTCTTGTTAATCAAAATTCCAATAAAATACGTCCATGATAGTCGTTCAGATTAAATACTGTAAATAAATGGGTTTCAAAATTTATTTCTGTTCGGCAACTTAAGCAATAACAATTCATATTACACACTAATAATTTAAATGTTTCATTTGAAATTTGAGGAATTGCTTGAAACAGTTTACCCACTGTGCAGCATCATAAAAATTGTCTCATTAATCATCACAGCAGATGCAGTTCATGTTATGTTATTTTTATTTATATTTTTTTGTGTATTTTGTATTTGGTGTGTTGACGCAGGAAACAAGAACTTAGTGTGAAAATTCAAAATTCCAGCAAGCAATTAAATTGGCTGCGCGCATCAATGCAGCAATGCAGCAATGTGGCAATATAGCAGTGGCAACAGTTCCCCCTACAGAAACAAGTGCAGACCGCATAAATCAAAGGGGGACTTGAGTTTTTTTTTTTTGTGGACCCACCAGAACGAGACACAGCCCCCAAAAGAAATGCCGCCGAGGGAGCTTATTTTTATCAGATTCAGAGACAGAGACAGACTCCCTGTTCTCATTCTCACTGCCAGTCCCAGTCTCATTCCCATTCAACCTTTCCATTGCTATACCAGGCAGCCGTGACATGTTAAATCGTCTGCGCCATATTTAAAATAGCAACAAATTAATATATTTTTTCACGCCGCCTGCAGCAAGTGCGCATTAATAAACAATTAAGTGTTTTTAATTGCTGTTCGTTTTGCTGTGAGTTTATTTTTAAGCTGCAATTATTGGAACCAGTTGCCTTTTTCAAAATCTTTCTTTTGCTAGCAACATTTGCAGCTTACCAACAATTTCCAAATTCCAACTACAAAGCAAAATTCAGATGCTGCTAGAAAATTTTAGCACAGCTGCTGATTGCACAGTTGTTGTAGTCTTTCTCCTATTTATGAGTTACAGCTTGGCGGTTGGCAATTTCAAGCGAACAACATAAGCCGCTTATATCTAGTAGTACTAGTTTTTCGTTTTGGGGGCGGGGCACACGCCTACCAAAGCCGCTTGGCAATTCCAGGAATTAAGCTACGGATAGGCGTGCAAATTAGCTGTAGGAGTATGAAAATGTTACATTGCTTTGCTGAGAAGCAGATATAAATTATGAAAGGCATTTAGAACTTTGCCTTTAATGAGTTAAGCTACTTGGCTCAATAGGCATAAGAAATGTAACATTCACACATAAATTCTTAAGTACAATTTAATTAAATTAACCATATAATACCTATTTCATATGTTCATGTGCCTAACTTAAGCGACCTGTTTTAATTGGTTTTTTTGGTCTGAAATGTCAGAGAAATGCCAAGAATATGTTTTATGACAGTTTATTTATGACCGTTGGTCTATTAAATATGCATAGAATATAGAACTTGACTAGATTTATGTCTTACTGTAAAAGTATTTGGAATATTTAAAAGTTTTATCTCTCGAAGTTTGCTTTTGACAACATATTTCATATGCCTTTTGTGCATAAGTTTTACATTTTTGTGGATCATATTAACATACCTTTTATAAGTTTTTGATCAAAGTTGTAATAAAACCTGCAAATAAAAGAGAGTGCACAAAAATGTGTTAATATATAAAGTTGTTGCCAAAATAAAAGTATTTGATTTAAGTTATATATTTTTTTTTTTTTTTTTTGGTCAAACATTGAGCCATTCAATGTGACAATGTAAGAAGCTTATCTTATTGGTATGAGATAGTTGATAAAAGAATTAAGCCGACTTGAAGGCTGCTGACAACAACTGTTTCTCGCAAAAATACGAAATCAACATCCAGAAATAGTTGAGAGCTGAGTTGTGGGTGAGTGATGGCATGGGGGCAAGGCAAGGCATCGTTCTAAGGAATGACAGAACAGACAGACATTGAACACAAAAAAGGAAACTGAAACGAAGACATTAGCCTGAAATGACAACAACAAGATGCAAGAAAGATACTCGTCTTATAGCTCTATTTTCCAACTGTATCAACAGACAAGATACAACAACAACAAAAAATACGAAACACAACAAAAAACAAGATGAAGCATAAAATGGGAAAACAAGTAAACAACAAATGACTCTGCTTGTCGTGAAAGTATGCAAAAGACAGTAAAACTAAAGAGAGAGTGAGTTGGATAGTGTGTGTGTGTGTGTGTGTAAGGACAGTGTGTGTGTGAAGACAGTGTGTGCTCATTTAATGCCAAACAGTGTGAACTTATAACTGGTACTGCCAGTCTTGTATTGAAAAGCGTTTTTCTGGCCCAAGGACAGCTGGTCCACATTCACATTCACACACACATACACATTCACAATCCACTCATCACTCACTCATTCATTCATTCATTCATAGGGCATCTGGCAGATTCGAGCTGCGAGCTGCGAGCCGCAAGCAACACGCCTATGCAATATGCAGTGAGAAGATGGCTTAAATGGAGACTTCCATCATGGCCAAGACTGGGGACTGGAAGGGGAAGGGGAAGTGGGCCTGGCTGCCAGCTGGCATGGCTTTTATTTTCCATCTTCATATAAAATAAGAGTCTTGTCCAAATGCTTTTCGTGCCAATGCTTCAGCTTAAATATTTATTTTATGTAAGCGCGGCATTTCTTGGGAAATATTTTGCAATTGCTGCACAAGTATTTTGCTTTTATTATTATTAAAATAGGCCAGGCAAACGGAGCTTATGCTAAGCATTTGTCTCGCTCCTCCTGCCACTCCTGCCACACCTTCTTCAGCTCCTTTTGCTGCTCCTGCTGCACCCTGGCCATCCAAATGGCAATGCCAGTGGACCAAGCAGCTTGTAGCATTGTTGGTGCGCAACAAGCAATTTATGAGTTTGTTTAGTAGTTGTGGAATTGGCGATGATAAAGCTGTTAGTGGAACAGCCCAAATGTCCTACTAATTCGTATACATAAAGTATACTTAAATATTTAAAATGCTAATGCCTAAAAGGCTTAAATGCAATGACAATACACAAAAATAAATTCTTGGAAAATATGTAGCATTTAAAATTTGGTTAAACTTCAAAAAGACATTTTCGAAATGTAGGTCAACAAATATAAATGTCAGTAAAATTTCAGAAAATTTAATAACAATTTTAATCAAATTTCGGGAGGTATTCGGGTGACAGTCTGTAAGGGGAAGCAAAGAATATTTTCGGGAAGGGATATTTGTTTTTATCCAATTTTACTTCCCACCACAACACAGCATAGGTATAACTATCTTAAACTACCGAAATTTTGTCAATCGTATAAGTGAAACCGCACATTATTTTAATTGAAAAACATAAAATTTCATTCGTAAATAATAAGTCATATGAGACTACATTCCACTATGGGGAATTTGACCAGTTTTTGTGGCCAAAATTAATTTGGGTCTGGTATATTGAATGACGTTTCTAATATCGTTATAAAGGGTTTTTGAGAAAATGGGTGTGGCACCACATTTTACCGCCCACAATAATTTGTTTTTGTATGAACAACTGTTTTACTTGTTAATCCATCTCAACCAAACTCACTTGTTATAAGTTTTTGTATGATTTTGTCATTCTCACCAAATTTAATAAAGATCGGATGACAAAATCTTATAGCTGGCATTGAAATAATCTTTTGAAGTTTCAAAATATGAGTTGTTGTATGAAAATCTTTTGTATTTATTAAGATAGCTCAACTAAACTCATCAATACTTAATATTCTTATGTTTCACATATGTTGACTAAGTTTGATCAAAATCGACCGACCATATCATATTAATGCAAAGCAAATAAGTTGAATTTGCTGAAATTTAGGTTGTTGCCTAAAAATGAATTTTCAAAAGAAGTGGGTTAAAGTAGGTAAGAAAATTAACTGGTCTTGAAAGATAATTGATGATCCTATAAAGATCAGGTAGCCAAATTTCAAACAAAGTCAAACAAAACTTTAAAACAATTCCTCAGACAACACATTGAGTTTCTACAAAAAAGTTATACCGACAACAAAAAACCGTCCTTTTAATTGCAGTTTTTGCAAGCATATTTTTTCGTTTGAAACAGTTGTGCTTATGTTGTATAATGTTCAAATTTCTGGTATGCAATATAACAGTTTGACGTTATGTTAACATATTCAAAATATAAAATCGATCAATTTTGAACTTTAAAAAAGATGAGTTTTGGCTCCAAAAACTGGTCCAATTCCCCATTGTGCATTCTTTGTTGACTTGAAATAAAAATTTTAAAACTTAAATCCAAACGTTTCCCGCTCATAATCCAACATTGCCACGCTGTGAACAGCCTATTTATATATGTACACATAAACATATACATATATATATATATATATACGTGATTCGTTGTAGCAGTAATGCGAAAATGTTCAGGACAATAAGTCAGGACAAATGTGCTCATAAGAAGGCATTACGAGGACGCAAACCCAAAAACTCAATTGCGCATGCAATGGCTCAAAGGGCTTAAACGTGTATAACATTCAATTTGCGTTAATGACATTAAATAAAGTCACACGAACACATGCACACACATACACACACATACACACACATACACACACACACACACACACACACACACACACACACAGGAAGTGGCATGAGCCTAAAGAACATTAAATGACTACGTTTCACCTTTGAAAACATTTTCATTGGCTGGCCACTTAAACAAAAAAAAAAAAGGTTGCATTGTCAGACTTAAGCCTTTCGGCAGGGATACGAAAAAGTAATATACGTAAATAAAAAAATTTTAAAAAAATCAAAAAAAAAGGAAACAAAGAGCAAGCGGCAATGTCTGTTTTTGCGATATTCTTAAATCGCATTAAAAATCATTGGCACATGTTGTAAGGATGTAGGAAAAGGAACTACAACGAACGTAATATACACAACAACAGTTTCATTTTCAGTTTAAAGCGGGTAAAAACTTGCCAAACAACACAAAAATTTACCGGTAGCAAAGCTGTATACGTTTCAAGGGGTATGTGTCAGGGGGTGGGAGGGGGGTGCAACAAATCAGGCAAAAAAACAGGAAACCGCTTTGGTGTTGTTGCAAATGAAATGGAGGATGTGGGTGTTGTTGTTGGCAGAACTGAAAAGTGGGAAAGTGGTAAAAAGTTGTACTTCAGATAAAGTTGCTGCTGGTAGCTGTTTTTAGCAAACATTCGACATGCAATGCACGTACCGGCACAAAACACAGAAATATACACCATACACATACAAACACACTCACACACACATACGCATACCCGGTCTTACACCTGAAGAAAGTTTGCTGTGATAGTCGCATTCAGTGCTTTTTTTACGGTTTTGGCCTGATTTCTTGAACTCCTGTGCACACTTTGCTCACACTTTGAGCGATTCGTTGTTTGCTAGCTAGTTTAAAAAAGAAAACAAAAAAAATGAAAATAAAATTATACTTGTGGTATCTATATAGAAGTCGTATGTATAACCATTTGATAGGACACACAGCTGCTGCCGCCTAAAAGTCCCTTGAGGAAGCGTCGAAGTGTAGCATACTTTTAGGCAAGGCCGTCGCAGAGAACAAGATTTGTGTTTTACTTGCATTTTGTTGTGTAAATTACATGCACACTAGCACGCACACACATACACACACACACACATACACACACATACACACACATACACACACATACACACACATACACACACACACACATACACATATACCACACTTGCTGTCAGACACATTCAAATAAAATAAAACACAAAAACTTGGGCACTTGGAAATGTTAGGATCTCGACTTTCGAGTTTTGTGCTCATGTCTGTTTTCCCAGTCTCACTGCAGTAATAATAATAAAGGGAATTGTTATTGTTTTCTATTAATTTGCTTTTGTTGTTTGTGTTGCTGTTGTAAGTTGTTGCTGTTACATTTCCCTGCTACTGGTTTTGACGCTTCTGCTGCTTCTGCTGCGGCTCCCCAACATTGTCTGCATTTGATTTGATTTGTTTTTTCTCTTTCTGTCTTGATATTTACCTCGACTGTGGTAAGTGTTTCTCATGCATACCTTGGCAGTTGGCACTGAGTGCCTGCATATAAAAATACAGTTTGCTTTTCAATGCAAAAATGAAATGGAATTTACATTGCAGAATATGCAACATAAATGTTGTGGAATAGTATATTTTACAGCACTTGTAGAAACTTTCCTTTTTGAACAATATAACTCTGTACAAATTATCTTAGGGCTGGATTTACAAACACCTTCTTTTTCTGCTTCTTTTCAGTCTAGTGTGAAACTTATCTACAATGATGACTTCTCTTTAATAATTTATTTTAAAATGTAAGCAAATAAAAATAAATATAAATTTATTCTTGGACTAGTCGAAATTGAATCTGTCTTTAAAACTTTTCTCCCCGTGGATTGACTAACTAATTAAACTGTGCCGGTCAACTTTTAATAAAGATTAATTTCAATTTAATATCAGCCAAAAAAGTTGCAACGCAACAGCTGCCTTCCTGAATATTTTAAAATCATGTTTTGCATAAAAAAAGGAACAAGCCGCATAACATAAAACCGAGGCACCATATTGAAAGCTGAAACTAAGCCAACTTAACTTTTGACAAGTTCATTGACTTTTTACAAACTTATAAAGCTAACACTATGCCACAAAAATTTAGTTTTAATTTTCTGCTAAGGCTTGATAAAATGAGTGATTTCAGACGCTGTATCAAATATAACAAACTTTACACGAGTTAAAACTCTAGCCATAAAATGCCTGAAATCAAAATTTGTAAAAAAACATATTCAATTTAATATTATTAATTATCTTTATATAAAAAAGAATTTGTCCTCCCTGGCGATTTTCAATCAACGCATGGCATAAGTCATAAGAGCTAGATGCCTGAAATTCACAGTAGCTTTGTTTTATGCCGAAAGTGAGCACTATTCCCGGAGGTTGGAAAATTCGGTCGGAAATGCGGATAATTCGCGGAAAAACGTTGTATGCAACTTTTTTGTTTATCATCCGATCAATTTCAAACTCATTTTCAAAGGTCTATATCAAAAATAATTTATGACCGCATACCTATTTTCCGGGAAATTCACACCCCTGGGTGGAAAATGGGTGGTCAAGAATGTATGGGAGAAAGTTGAGTTTTTATGCGATTTTCTTCAAACTCTTTTTTTTAAGATCTATATGAAAATTCTTTTAAAAATGTATACCAATTTTCCGAAAAATTTACCCCCTTAAGTGGAAAGTGGGGGGTAAACAAGGCGAAAGTTGAGTTTTTATGAGATTTTCAAAGATTTTCAAAGATCAATATGAAAATTCATAAAAAACTGCTTACCAATTTTCCTGAAAGTTCACATTCCCGGTTGAAAAGTGGGTAAAAAGGCCAAAGTTTCCTGGAAACTTACCCTGTTGCGTAGAAAACTGTTGGTTAAGGTTGCAGGGGCGAAGTTAAATTTTCGTGCGAACAGTATTTTATACGGGGCGTTGCACCGCACGCCGGGAAATGTTAGTAGAACTATATTATAGTTTGACATTCAACACATTTCAGCCACTTTGAAACTGTAATTAAATGTTTGCAGCATGCCATATTTAGTTTTAATAATTTGGTTTAATTGACATGGCCATATGTGCACAAAGCAAAAATGTTCTTGCTAATTTGATGTGATTGCCAGTTTTGTTTATGTCAATGTGAATTCGAATGAGTTTAGTTACAATAAAAATGTAGTTATTATGGAAATTTGATTTTGTATTATGATACAACAACGGTTTCAGCTCTTTGTATATTTAGTCTAATTAGTTAATGTATTTCGAGTATTGTCTTGCACAATGCACAAAAGCAATCACTAATTATAATTATTAAGCTATATATGTATTGATCAAATTAGAGTCAAATATCTATGTGATTTATTTTTAGTTTTGCATAAAACTCAATTGGTTTAGTTATATACTGCATTTCACGCATTGCAGCTGAAACTATCTTATTTCAATTGAATGTGTTTTATACTTGCTTAAAGTATCTGCAAATTCCACAAACATACTCATATATTAAATCTAAGCCTCGTCACACATACACAAATGCGAGTAGCAAGTAGTTACTTCTGTCATTCTGCATAAGCTGCACATTAAATGCAAGCCCATGAGATGGCCAAATGTAAGCCAAGACCAAATGTTGGCTATATAATGGAAACTAGCTCATCTCATTCACTTTCACATTCACAGTCACATTCACAGTTTTCTATGGCCACTCTTGGGCTATAGACAACTCGTATTTTTGTCTTCCAGCCAAGGACACTGTCATCTTGCAAACTACCAACTGCCAACTACCAAGCTACATACCTTCATTGCCAACACTTTGTCGCATTTGGGGCTTAAAACAGCCACACCAGAAGCCCATTACAACTACGTAAGGTATGTAAATAACGCGATATACGCGAGGTGCTCAAAATAAGCCAAGGCAAATCATAAGCAGCTAGCATGTATCAGGTAGCTAACCCCATCTTTATTCTCATACTCACACATCCTCATTGCCACCCCAACAAAGCATTAGCATAATCGTTACGGTTATGCGCGACGTGTGCATAATGGTTAAGCGAGAGAAGGACGCAGGATGGGGGCAGAGTGAGACTTGTGAGCTCTAAACCAGCGACACGCACATATAAACTATGTTAAGTGTGCTGACATTGTGATATATAGTTTTTCTTACACTTACTGCAGGAGTCCCAACACTTTTTAAACAAGTTGAAAAGTTGAAATGAACATGTATTTTTGGAATAAATGATAGAAATATCACTATCGATATATCGAACAAATAAAAAATACTTAAAATTATCTATATAACCGATGTTGAGTTAGTTAACCATATACAGCTCTCTTTTTAATTTCGGTTCCGACAACTTTGATCGGAATCGATTAGTTAAAGAGGCCTGATTATAAATAACACGTAATATTTTTAGCTTAATATCTAGTTAAATTTAATACCATGACTCTGATGGACAAGTCTTTGGGATGAAATCGTTTCAATCTTCTTAACAAATATCAGCTTTTTGTCCAAAATAACTTCGAGGTATTCGTAAACGGGTTTTTGTTGGAGAGATGAGCCAAGCATTTGTCTAACTAAAATATGGTAGATTAGATTTAAAAACAGCTTTTAAAAAAAAAATAAGACAGAGTATACACACTTCTGTATGTCAAAGCATTAGCCACAGACTCATTTTTTCTTTGCTTTTCTCCAGTGCAACTCAAGTGCGTGGTGGGCCTTAAAGTTTGAACCTAGCGTTCTGTTTGCTCAGGTGCGCATATTAAGTAGCCGACAGGCGTATGTGTGTAGTGGTATTTGTCCTGCCTTTTGGGGTATATGCTATTAGCAGCAACCAAAATGCGATCACATACACATACATACATAAGAGAGCACAGCCAGCATATACACGTACAAACATAATAAATTACTAAGAAAAGTAACAACAACAGAAACTCGATGGCAGCTTAAGAAACCAAGAAGAGCCTTGGCAGGCAAGTTAAAAGGACAGCTAGAGTAGGATTCCTATGTGGCATGTTTAGGATTCAGCACGCATAACTTATAAAATAAAAATTAAAATTCCAATTACAAACCTCAATAATAAAACACTTTTAAGTGCCGCCTCTGTCCCGACTTCGACTTTGGCCCAAGTACACACACACACACACACACACACACACACACACACACACACACACACACACACACACACACACACACACACACACACACACACACACACACACACACACACACACACACACACACACACACACACACACACACACACACACACACACACACACACACACACACACACACACACACACACACACACACACACACACACCCACACACAAAAAAGGTAGCGACAAGAACAGGACGATGAAGGCGTCAGACTTTTACATTTTCCAGCCAGACCAAGCGTCTTGTGAGTGCTTATGTGTGTGTGTGTTTGTTTGTGTGTGTTCTTTAAGGAGCCACACAAGTTTATTAAAAATTTTGCCAAAAGGCATCTATCAGTTATGAGGTTTTTCCGCGCGTCGACAGTGCGCGACTCATTTCAATGAGTTTAGTTCTATGTTTTTTTGGCCCTGTCTCTCTGTCGCTTTTTTGCTCTTTCTTCTCTTCACTGTCTCAACTCCCACACTTTCGCTGTGGTCGCCACATCTTGTAATTGGCATTCCGCACGCTGACCGAAATGAAAATGCTACGTGCTTTCATTTCAAGTTACGGCATCAGTATCAGCATCGGCATCGGCGGAGTGGCATTCGGATAAGTCAGCACGGTCAGGAATACGGTCAGAGCACGGTCCATTGACCACACCGAGCGAGAAGGGGGACGAGTTGGAAATGGACAAAATGATGCTTATTTACAGCGCGCTGGGCTTTTTAATTTTTTACGTTTCGAGCATACAATTCACAGCGAGAGGCTTTTCTTAAAGTCAATCAGAGCACACTGAAGCCATACCATATCCAGGTCAGGACAGGCCCATCAAAAATGTACTTTCTTCCAAGACCTCAGCGTTTCGCGGCTTTGCCAAAAGATGTCCTGCGAGCATCTTGAAAAAGGATGCGGCCAACCCAGCCCCAATCGCAAAAATCGATTACCTCGCATATTGAACTCTGCCTGTCAGTCTTCAACTCACGCTTTTCTGTCTGTATATTGCGTAATGCATATTCAACAGCATACATATAAAATTTACTTTTTTTTTTTGTCATGCCTGAAATTGACAGCCAGCAAATTTCGTTGTCATCATCATGCGTCTTTCAATTGTTTGCATTGTATTGCGGTTTCTTTTTATTCAGTTTTCACTTTTGATGCGGCATAGGTGAAAACATGTGTGCTCCCACCCACTGTCTGTGGAAATTGAAAGCTTTCTTGTTGATGTTCAACGATTTTATACATGAGTACAAATATATATATATATATATATATGTATATATATATATATATATTTATATATTTGTATATGTATATGTGTGTTCAAAGTTTGAAACCGCTGCCTTAAGTAAACAGCACTTAAAAATAAAACAAAAATTGTATGGCCTTTAGAAATGGCAGCTATAACAACGTTTCTTTGAATATCACTTTACAGTTTATCAATAAAATAAAAAACTCTTCGAAAAGGGTATAATAAAGTTGAGCAAACATATACATTTATGCATAAAATATTTGAGTTAATACTTTATGCACTTTCACAAATCAATAAGCACAAATCGTACACACAATTTTAAAACTGTGCACAAATACTTGACAATTTAATTCATAAATATTTGCAACAAAAATAATGCCTTTGTAACAATTTTACTTATTTTGTGATCAGCTTTGTTGATTTAAAGCAAAAGAAAAGTACGCAACATTTTTGTTTCTTTTGACTGTTCATAAAACTAACCAATTTCTCAAACCTAAGGCTGTTCAAATTGTTTGATTATAGATTTTGGCTTATGGATTTTTAAATTGAAGCTTGTTGAACATTTATTTTCGTACAAATAAATAAATGATTTGCAGCCTATTTTTAACACATGGCCACAATTTTCACATACTTCACAGGACATTCGTCAAAAATGCACTCTATTATTTTTAACTCTATCTCATTCAGTTTATCTGCCATCTATCATTTTCTGCTGTCACACAAACCTTTCAAGCGACCAATTTATAAGCACCCTACCCGCCTACTCCTAAAAAAATATACTTGTATATTTTTGAAGAATTTTTACAAAAAACACGAGCATATGTATGGCATATCGCTCTCTCTCTCTCCTTCTGCAGTCATCAAATTTATGAGCACTCGTCGCACTAACTCATAAAAATGGCATCTATAAAGCAGCATTTTTGGAAACAAGCAAACACGAGAGCACACTTTGCATGTGAGAAAGGCTTTTGGAGCCATGGGCGTGGCATGTTATAGACCTAAGGTCGAAGCAGCACGTCGGTTCTCAAGGAGGCTTCAGCTTCAAATCCGACCACGCACTTAAGTATCATTCTTCCGGCTGCCTACACAAACAGAGCAGAGAAACAAAGAAGAGAAAGCGGAGGGATTGGAGAGAGTAGAGAGCTGAAGCTGCTATTTACGCGACTTAAAAGACAATAATATATCATCTACAGTTTATCATTGCTATGACGCCAGACTGAAATTATTATCCAGCAAATTTATTGCCAAACAATAAACGCGAAGTGCATGGGAGTGCGAAGTAGGTATATATCTCTTTCTGTCTCTCACTCTGTCTTGCTCTCTCTCTCTCTCTCTCTCTTTCTCTCTCTCTCTCTCTCTGTGGTACACACTGCTTGGCAACGTACCAAAGACCAATATAACAACAACAACAACATCTACTCCCAACAAAAACATTTAGAAAGACAGCCATTTTGACGAGCCTCAATGCCAACAAACAAATACCAACAAAACAAACAGCAAAAGAGACAAAAAAAAAAAAAGAAATAAAAGAAGAAGCATTTGTAATAAAATGGTTGACATACATATGTACACATATATCTATACACTCTGCACAAAATAGTAGCATTGGTCGATCAATGTTTACTACTTAGTATCACAATTAATTTGGACTTTCAATCAGACAACGCGTTAAGTAATTAAGCAATCCACATTTTACAATTGAAAAACTCGTTATTTGAAAAGTTTTGAAATGTTTAGTAGTAATCCGCATATAATAAATGAAAAAGTTTAATTACACACAGTAAAGGTACTCCATTCAGTTAAAAATAAACTTAATTATGCCTGTTACCATTTTCGATTCCGATCAGAACATTCGGAATTGGAATTACTAGCTGTTCTGAATTCCAAATATATATGGAAAATTCAGTTTAAAAAGTTTTGCTTTTGAGTGTTCAGTGGATTTGATTTAAGCAAAGGAACTAATCCTTAGTTTCTTGAGCTCCTTTCTAGCTAAATATTCCAATCGCTACTTAAGTTGCTCTCCGAATTCAGCAGCTTATCATTTCTTTGGGTCGACCATTTCATATACAGTACAAATCAATTGTGACGACTATAGTTTTTTTCCGAACGAATTTCAGTTGATGGGTAATATAAACATTTTGGATGTTTATGAACTAAAGAAACTTGAAAGAACAGCTTCTGCATCCTGCATTGTGTATGCGAAAAGGAACTATATTCGAAAATATATTTCAGTAGTTCCATTTTAAGACCTGTTCATTGGAACTAGTACAGATCGGTTCGACCCAACTCCACTTAATATAAAAAACACCCCCTCACATAATAATCCAATTCACTTGTTTATATTAAGATACTTTGAACCGATCCTAAAGTCAGCACGTTTTATATTATTAAAAAAAAACAAGTAAGAATACTTTAGTCGAGTGTGCCCGACTACGAGACTCCCTGCTGCCAACTTGCATTTCAAGCAGTTCAGCGGCAACACAAGCAAGCAGCGTACTCAACTTGCACAGTGCATGTCAAACTGTTGTTTCTGCCTGCTGAGACAGGGGAAATAAGTTCTTCCATAACTTTGGTGCTATTTATCCGATCGTGTTGAAATTTACACATCCGAAAGACATTGATTAAACATACATGTGTGCCAAATTGTGGCTGTGGGAGTCTTTTGCGATTTGCGAGGGTGCGGGGGGGGGGGGGGGGGGGGGGAGCATCCGAAATTTGAAATAAACTTGATCTGCGTATGGTATACAGGAACGTGCATGCCATGATGAACGTGTCTCTAGCTCTTATAGTCTCTGAGATCGACGCGTTCATACAGACGGACAGACGGACAGACAGACGGACATGGCTAGTTCGTCTCGGCTGTTGATCCTGATCAAGAATATATATAGTTTATATAGTCGGAAATGCCTCTTTCTGTGTGTTACACATATTTGCAGTACTTTATAACTCATAATATAATTTATAATAATATTTGATTTTTTTATTTTTTTCTGAATTTATTAATAGTAAATTCAATACTCCAATTAAATCAAATTATTGTTTAAAAACAAAACAAACATATTTCAAACATTACTCTTATATTTTTGTAGAGCATTTGATGTTCCATGATGTTAGTTCCTTGTGTTATTTTTGCAGCACACACACATACACACACATACACACACATATATGTATATATATAGATGTATGGTATATACATATGTACAAATTTATATATTCATGGCAATCTCGAGAGCTGTCACAGACTGCGTCGAAGTTGACGCGCGCATATTTTTTACTATTAGCCAAAGCAAAAGCAAAAAATTTGTTTTTGCCCAAATAGGTGGGGTGGTGAGGTAGTGTGGGTAATGGAGAAGTGGAGGAGTGGTGGAGCTGAAGCAAGCAAAGCCAAAATCAAATTGCTCCTGTCCTGTCAACTTTTTTGCGTAACAATTTCATTTTATTTTATTTTGCATAGCGAGACAAATAACACAAGTTTTGCTAAATTGTCAGCTGCTGCTGCTGCTGCTGTTGGCCTCGTTGCCTGTTTCTCGTTCCTCTAACATATTTCACATATTCATATTCATATTCATATCCCCAATTCCATATTCCATATACCATATTCTCCAACACTTTATGTTTTACCCTTTGCCCACGTTTTTATGACAAGCACTCACATCATGCTCTCTCAAACGTTCCTCACATAGTTTGTTCGGCCTGAGCCTTTGCCTTTGATAGGCAGACAGGACATGCGGAGT
The DNA here is from genome assembly GCA_949708635.1 of Hirtodrosophila cameraria. NCBI lineage: Eukaryota > Metazoa > Arthropoda > Insecta > Diptera > Drosophilidae > Hirtodrosophila > Hirtodrosophila cameraria. Next base: position 49,110,412 of record OX453090.1, read on the forward strand.
GGTAGGGGTGTCCCTGACAGAGGGAGATTGTTGAGGAAGCAAGCATGGCTGTGCGAAATTGCCAAACATTTTGCGCATAAATGACAAATGCCTTTGATGGCATAAAATATGACTTTGAAAATTGTTTTGCAGCATATAAAAAGGCATTGGCATTGTCGACATTCACATCGACTGTGCACAACTTCTGAGTAGGAATGAGCAATGGGCTGGCTATTTCTGAAAATGTGTTGATGGATGAGAATAGTTGTGATTGTAGTCCATACACAGATGATATACGATTTATTTGCGCATTTCATGTGCGGCATAAATACCGTTCGTATAGTTTTCAACCAGCAAACAGAGACATATTTTTGGTTACAAATATGAGTTTATCAGTTTATGTATTGATTAGAGCATTATAAATTTTGGTATGATGACACATGCCATTTGATATAGAGTCAAATTGATGGGGAATTGAGTAAGTTTAAAAGATATTTTGTGATTTTATAATTAAGTTGAAAAGTAATCATAAAAGATATGTTAAAGAGAAAACTATCAGGCCTGTTCCGGCTGCCACTTTTGGTAAAATATAGCGAAAACGAGCATTCTTTTAATGTTTGTAAGAAAAGTGAACTTGCATATGATTCAGAATTGCATAAAGTTTCTTTAAAGTTATGATTCACTGGCTATACACACCAATAATCAAATTTTCAACATTTTAAAAACTTGAACTCCGCCAAATGTTGCCAAAAGCGCAATCTAGAAAGGGCCTGCATAAAAGATTGCTATTAAAATGAAATTCAAAGAAAAAGCTTACAAAAATTTGCATTTCAAACGTGAATTTCAAAACCACATATCAAAATCGATTAAAAAAATATCTCTCCTTTCCATTTAGCACTCACATGCTTGTTACATTAATGTTAATTTCCGTCTGAAAAGTGACTTTGTTTCTTACTTTACTGACAGCCTCAATTGACTGACAATTGTCTTGTCAAGTCATCAATTATAACTGACAATTTATCTCATTCTGAGAAGCAGAAAACCCATTTGCATTTACAAAATGTAACTTTTCAGTAATGCCTAACCACAAAATCTCCGTCTCTGCTTCACGTACCTGTATATATATATGTATATGTATTTTTAGTCCCCCAAACTGTAAAGCCATTGTGCATATTGAATTTTACAAGCATTATCAATAAATGCTTTTGTAAATGGGCGTGTTAAATATTCAATGGCATAATGCTAATCATTTATTGGGCGCAAAATTCATTAGCAGCACGTTACCAAAGCAACTGTCACAAGCTGTCGTTCGTGGAAGCCTCAAAGCTCCACACTCAACACTCCACACTCCACACTCAACATACTACCAAAAAGCCAAAAAACCGACAGAGCTGCTGACAAACCGACGAAAACTAAAAGCACACAGAAGTTGGCCACGTGGCATGCCCCCGTTTTCCACTTGCCTCTCACGGTTGGTAAGCAAACATTACACAATTTTGATTGTATTTCCGTTTCGTATGCGAACAACATCAACAGCAGCATCAACAGCAGCAACAACAACAACAACAACAACAACAACAACAACAACAACAAAACAGCAGCAGCGACAGCAACAGGAAGTTGCGCTTATTTCCGTTTGTTTACCTTTGCTCTGTACCTTGATTAAATGTCAGACCGTGGCAGCGAATGTAGAATTTGCGGTTCTTTTAGCTCAGCACACTGCTCTGCTCCGCTTTAGCCTCAGCTGGCAATTTAATGTTCCAAATGTGAGCATAATACAACAAAAACCAACACACAAAAAAGAATTAAATACTTTACGCTTTTATTTTTATTTCAAATGTGCTAATCATTGCGAGCGTTTTTGTGTGTGGGATTATGCTACTGTTAAGGACTCAAACTGGGTGCCATCGATTAGCCTGGAACACCACATCGTGAGTGACAGCAATTAGGCTCAGTTGGTTGAGAAAAGATGTATAGCAGCTTATAAATAATATAAATAATATATCAGTAGCTTATTTTTACAAATAGAATAAGCAGTTCATAAATAAGCATTGGATTAAATTTTTAATTTTTTTTTTAATCATATTTAATTAACTATTAAGTCTTTGTACATAAATTGTGGATTGAAATTTTTGTTTCTTTAGCATATGTCTGCATTTATTATTTTCTTTGACTTATCTCAGGCCAATTAAAAACCATGTTGCTGACAACAAATTGACTTTATTGTCATTTAAAATGCAAGCTTTATGGCATTTTAAAATATTCATCAATTTTAATTTGGTGTTATTTTGCGAATGGTATTTGCGTTTTGTCATTCAATGTGTAACGCATAGAAAGTAGGTTTGTAAGTTAATATGAAGTAATCGAAAAACTTTTGAAATTTTTTGATTCATCTTGTTCAAATCGATTTCGTGTACTCATTTCGCATTAAATGGTTATATACACTTTTGATGGATGAAAAAATCAACTTTTTTTATTTCATATTCTTAAAGTATGTGTTTTTGAGAATACTCTCACAAAATTTCGCAACGCTCGGAGCTTTAAAACCGAAGTTATAGCTTTTTATACACTACCTGCACAGCGCACAGAAATAAACTTGAAACTTTAAACGCGATTAACTCAGAAGCATGTTTTCTTGAAATTGTGATAAAAGCTTGTCGCTGAACGAAAGATTTAAAATTTTTTTGAAAACTTTTTTTTTCGAAAAAATTCAAAAATTGTGTACCTTAAACAAAAGAATTTTTGTTAAAACTGCAGCCATTTTTTTTTAAACCAAAATGTTTAGAAATCTTTTGTTTAGCGACAAGATGATATAACACACTAACGGAATCTTTTTGAAATTTTTCCGATATAAGATATAATGTCTACCGCAAGGCCCTTTAAAAAAAAAGGACTTCCAGGTATCCGCCTATAACTTTTTTATTATTTAATTTTTTTTATGAAAAATTTCAACAAGTACTAAAAACATGTTCAATTTGACTTTGACAAAAGGTTTGGAATAAATATTTTTAAGGTGTCAAAAAAAAATTGAAAAACTTTCATCTTTTTTCGCGGTACAAGTGTATATAACCACTTAAAGAAACTTGTTCAGCCGATGGAACGATTTATTTTTAAAGACCCAAAAAAAAAGCTGACTCCCATATGAATATTTTCTTGGTCAGTCGAACTAACCATGTCCTTTCATCTGTCTGTCTGTTTAAAGATGACTATTAAATATAGCCATCATGTTTTTTTTTATATAAATTGAACAGACCCATTAATTTTACAGCTTTTATTGGATACATTTCTTGAAAACTGAATTGTAATATGAAAAACTGTTTTCAATTCATGCAAATTGAAAGCAATCTCAGCAAATATGATCAGCATGATTATTTAATAAACGAACAAAATATAAGTACTTTATTACGCGTAAAGTCGGACACTTTGAGCATAAATATATGATACAATGGCTGAAACACAATTGACACATTAAGCAGAAAACCGCAGCGACCTTTCATATGAAATATATGTACATATATGTTTAAACAGTATACTTGGTCACATATACATATACATACGTAAGTATATTTAAGCACATACAGTTTGTATTTATTTATTATTAACAGCTTTTGTATGCTGTAGTCTCACTAGGACATGCGTATGCAATTGTTATTGGAATGTGCGAAATGTACTATGTACAAATTCTTAAAGCGTTGGTGACTTTAAATAACATTACCGTTACACGACTGCAGCTTGGGCGTGCCGTTAATTAATGGCCAGCAATTTGCGTGGACGCGCCCTGAAAAGTATGCAATGAAAATTTGCGGCAGGCATTTGTAGGTCACCAAGGATACGGCTGTTAATGTTGTTCTTGTTGTTGTTGTTGTTGCTGATGTTTTGGAAAATTTTGCTGTTTTCTGTTTTCAGTGCTGTGCCAAAAATGTTTGTTGATTGTGTCGGCGCATGCTTTAGCATAATTTATGTGGACAAATTTTGTACAATTTTTTATTTGCCTTCAAGTTGTAATTCTTTTGTTTTTGCTTTGTTTTTTTGTTTTTAATTTTCTGCATTAAAAGTAGCAACAGCATTGCAAATGTTTTATTTGCCATATTGTATATTTACATGTCTACCATTTGCTAACAAACATTTGCATAATTGTAACACACATACACACACACACACACATAGGCAAACATACACAGGAGTTTGTCGCAGCATTGGCTATCAATTTTTCGCGTTTTTGTGAGAGGCTATATTTTATTTATATTTTGAAGCCTGGAAAAAAAAACGATATTCAAGTATTGTTAATTTATAGCCGAAATATGTTATAGCCATGTGTTCAATTATTTATGCTGCAGCTATGCATCAAAATTGTAGATTATGTTTGTCAAATAGAATAGACAACATTAAAAGCCACTCAAAACGTTTAAGCCACTTTTAAAAACTATAAACCTATTGAAAGTTTTTGATGTCAACGAGATCAAAAGTCAAAACAATTTCATTTGGCTGCAGTTAAGCCATTAAAGCACCTATGATGTGATACGTATGTAAATATGCAACATTTAGGCATAGACAGTTACAAATATAACATAGTTACATAGAGCATAAATGCTCATTCAAGCGATTCATAATGTACAAAATATATATGTAGGAGCATGTATCCTAGCCAGGACGAATACTAACACATTTGCCTCATCTCATCTCAACATCAACTCATTTTCACATTAAAGGACGCCAATGTGGCGCGCTGGCAAAGTGCCAAAAATGAGCATTGAAATACACAAATACACGCTCATACACACATACGCACACACACACATACGTATAAGCAGCTGTATTCATATGTGGCCCGGAAAACTCGATACGGAGCCAGTACAATAAATGTATGCTTCTAGCACAAGAGACCAACTAAATTATCACTAATATCAAGCCGCTACGGAGACCCAGGATAACAGCACATCTGCGTGCTTGTGTGTATGTGTGTATATACACTATGTGTGTGTGCGTGTGTGTGTGTGTGTGTGTATGCTGGGCGTGGCAAATAAACACATCAGCTAAAATGCTTTTTACTTAAATTAACAACACTGAGCAGCTTGCTTCGATATTGGGGCTAAGCGGCCCCCAACTAACGTCAAGTCATTAACTTTAAATGTGTGTGTGAGTAACTGTATCTGTGTGTGGCTTAGTTACATATGTGTGTGTATGCAGCCTTAGCTGCTTGCAGGACGCATTAAAAAAAAAAACACACACACACACATACACGTATCGACTGACAAAACGCCAAGCGCAAAATCAATTCAATACAAGTAAGTAAATATTAACGAGATCATGAAAAAGTCGAAATTGATATGCTCTTGCAAGCTTAACGGTAAGTCGCATGTGGAAAATAAATAAGAAAGAAATTTGAGAATTGGGCCAGATACAAACTTTGAAATAATACAAGCTACTTAAAAAAAAAAAATCATTTATTTTCTTCATTAAAAAGTTAGTTAAAAAAGTTTGTAATAAATATATTATATATATTTGAAGTAAATAAACATTATGAAATGAAATACATCCATTTTTCAAATAAGCTATTTATTTATTACAACTATATTGTTTTTGTTAAAGAAATATCTGAAACATAAGACATATAGAAACAGTCTCTAGCTTATATTTTTGTTAAACTCTTCTATGGCGTCCGAGCAGGGACAAAAGTTACAATTCAATATATTTGAAATAGATAAACAAAGTTGAATGAAATTTACATATTTTTAAGTTAATTTATATGTTTATAAGGACTGTGTTGTTCTTGAAATAAGTTTTAAATGTATTTGAACTCTATTGCTTTTGTAAAGTTATATTAAGTTTATATACTATTTCTGTTGAACTTTTCAATGGCGCCCGAGCAGGGACACAAACACATACACTTTATAATTAAAGTATTTAAAAACTCTTGAATAAAATTTATATATTTTCTAAATAATGTTTTAAATATAAACATAAATAACAGTTTGATATTTTATACTTTTGTTCAACTTTGCAATGGCGCCCGAGCAGGGACAAATGAAGCAAAATGAATATATATGTATTTTGTCCAAAGCTAATATTCTTAGCCAAGGCTGCTTATTATCTGATGCATTTGCGTTATCGTATCAAGATTAAACAAAACAGAAAAAATAGAATAATTTAAAATTGCTTTGCTTTGATTTCATACTAATAAGGTCTGCTCAATTTCTTTATAGCTCCCCAGATACTGCTGTAGCATTCAACTGTTATGTAACAGAAACAGAAAACATAGCCATAGAGTAAGTAAGTAGAGAGTGTGAGTACCCTTTATCGCCAGGGTATAAAAAGTCGAATGCTGCCTGCCTGCATCCCTCATGTTCACTTGCTATGGCATACTTAAGCAATCGGAGCAAATGTTTTATCGTCACTTTGCCACACATTTACACACACACACACACGCACACACATGCAAGCACACACTAACACAAATACCAGCATATATGTATATATGTATGTGTGTGTGTGCTTGGCATACAAAATGGCGCCAGTTCCTTTTGCCTTTCTTTATTCTGATATGCCTTTGCCTTAACATCGTTTTCCTCAATCTCAAGCGTCTCGAATGCCTATCAATGTGCGGAAAATTGGCAGAGGGGGAAGTTTTTGCTGAGAAGGACGCAAAATGTTCGAAAACAGGAATATCATGCTGCTTAAGCAAATACTAAAATGCTAAATGAACGTTCATATATTCGACACGTTGCATTATAAATTTAATAAAGACAGCGACAGGCGAATCAAAAATCTAGCAATTATATGGTTACATAATTACCGTAGCCTGGCAACGCCAACCGGTTCAATGGGCTCAAAAATAATTTGCCAGCGGCAGGCTGGCAAAAACAAACAAATAAATTCAATGCAAAAGAGCAAAACTTTTACTCAAACACAAAAACACAAACACAAACACAAATGTCGAAAGTTTACAATACGCAAACTGAAGCCGCAGGCTAAACGAAATTGAGGGCGTCTCCTGACCCCCAGGATCTGCAAAAACTAAGCCTGAAAACTGGGCCTGTGGAATACTAGTCAAAGTCAAAGCCGTGATGCCAACAAAAGGCTCAACGTCAGCGTCGCCGTCGACGTCGACGTCAACGTCGCAAATGCTGCCGTCTTCTAAATTGCCACAAAATTTATTATTATTGTTTTATATAAACAGCAAATGCGCGAAAATAAAACAGACTGCCAGAACGAAGGACTGAGGGGGCTGGTTGTGGGTGGTAAAAACGCTTGGATGGATGAGATGATGATGAGCCCATTCTTGAAAACAAAAGCTGTGCTCTTATTTATTTGTGTTTGTGTTGAGTGTTTATAAAATGCTCTGTTGAAATCAAACATTATTGTTGCATGCAACAGCTTAAAGTGTTTTTTTTTTTTAATCAAAAAAGGATTAGCAAACGCACACGTTTTGTTGCAGGTTAAACAAATGTCAAAGTGACAAAATACACAACAGGCACCAAAAATCATTTCAACAGTTGCATCAAAAAATACTACAAATATATTTATATTTCAAATATTATTTCATTTATTTAAAGATGCAGTCAAACAATGAATGAATATGCATTTAAATTTAATTACATTTTATGCACATAAAAAATACTATTTCATTTATTGAGTTGTTGTATGATTGACGTGCAACACAGCATTTTTTCAATTTGGATTATGTTTATATAAATATTTGAACCAAATGTCTAGCAAAAGAAAAAGAGTTATCCAAATGCATTGCATGTTAAATCAATTCACTTTGACTTGCAATCCATGCTGGAAAACCACAAAAAACTGGCCAACGTTAAACAACAATGAAACAAAACAAAAAAAAACTGTTTTTTAGTTCAGCTTCCTGTGCGCCAGGACACGTATGTGAATGGATTTATATATAAAGTATAGTGTATATGTATATATATATATTTAATTAAAAAGCAGACAATGTTCATCATGCACAGCATGTGATTGGTTTTGGCTTGCCGAAGGGGGCTTAGTGAACTTAAGCAAATTAAATGTCATGGGATATGTCGAACTTGTGCTCTTAAACGCCCCTCAACGGCTTGGCCCCCCCCAGTAAACTCCAGAAGCGCCAGAAACGTTGAAAATTGTCTTTAAACTGGCGACACAAAGCGAAAAGCAATAAATGCTGAGGGTTTTGTAATATATGTATGTATGTGTGTTGTTGGTTTGTTGGTTAAGAGTATGGGCTTTATAAGGGTGGGCCCGACTATGAGCTACATGAAATTTGCATATTTTAAATAACTTGTGGGGCACTCAGCAGTGAGAGCAGCGCTTCATGCTGAGGGTTGACAATGGCGACGATGGCAAGACAACTCCAATTTATTTGCAATTTGCTTGAAATTTATATATCCAAAAGGAGCTCTGAGTGAGACACGCCCACACGCACACGCACACGCACATAAACACACACACACATAACGCCCCCTAGAACCCATAATTGCACTCATAAAATGCCAAAGAGCTCAGCGCCACAGCGTTTGCCAATATTTATGCATATCTGTAACTGCACACAGACAAGCAAACAAACAAATTATGTGCTCATTTGAATACACATTCTAATTCGAATCACGTTGGCAAAAATTCATTGAAGCGTGCAGGATTCCCAAGGACCCAGTCCAGTATGTTCTACCTTGACTTTCGAACTGCTGTCTCTCAGTCATCCAATCAGCCATCAGGACCAGGCAAGGACACGACTTACTTTTGGTCCCACCAACACATGCACAACCGATTCCCAGTTAATCTATCAGGACATGGCACAATGTGTAGAAAATTAAATGTGGGCCCAGGCAGTCATGTGTGTGTGTGTGTGTGTGGTTGTCCTGGCTGTATGTGTCTATGTGTGTAATGTAAATGCAAACTAAATACACAACAGGCTGAGCATTAAGTCGATTGCTTCAAGGACCTTAGCGCGCATCCTAACAAAGATCCTGCCAGCAACAGCTACACAGCTACAGCTTCAATTTGGCGCTTTGTCATTACCAAGAGTCTTTTTCCCCACCTCCCCCCACCCCACTCCAATCCTGCTCCTTCCTCATGTGTTGTCTGTGGCTCCAACTCACTTAATTTTCGCTTTTGCTGCCACTTGAAGTGTAAATGAGTGGCTCACTCCTCACTCCTCTTTCGTACAGGACTCTCTCTATCTCTCCCCCCTCTCACTCTCTCACTCTCTCTCTCTCTCTCTCTCTCTCTCTCTCTCTCTCTCTCTCTCTCTCTCTCTCTCTCTCTCTCTCTCTCTCTCTCTCTCTCTCTTACCCATGTGTATGTCTATGTATCTTTGTATCTGCTGTGTGCAAACGCTGAGGCTGCTTTTTAATAAGCAATTTACTTTTAGCTTAACAACGCTCAAGTGCCGTCGCCTGTAATGAAATACGCGAGGCCTAAGCAGACGGCTTACATACAACATATATACTTTTGTACCAGAATAATACTCGTACCACTCGTTTATTCGTTTGCCAGAGAACTTGCAATGATATTTGCTGTTTGCCAACGATAATTAATTTTTTGGCCTCGTCTGCGCTAAAGTTAAGACCTTGCGCGCATTTTTTTTATGCATTTGAAAATAAATTACAATGTTTCTAGCTCCATTTACATGTTGTATACTTTTTAACCTTAGCAACCAGCTTAAGTCTGCTTGTTGCTCAAAAGAAGAACAACAAAGTGTTTACAGATATTATTAAAAGGCATTTAATTTAATTGCGACTTTTAAGCCTTTGAAAGTATGTCGCAACATGAAATGTTCTATGTGGTTTTTCTTAAAAGCGGGTTCTATGGAGCACAAAGTCTATAAATAGCTGACATTTTGTGGAATATCTAAGCTATATCTGTTCTGTTCCAATTTTAGCTTAATTATAATAAAATATTTATTAATATTTAAAAGAATATTTAAGAATTCTAGAAATTAAATATCATACCCTGACATAAATCGGACACTTCTACAAAATGCTCATCAATTAAAATCTTTTCACTGACAAGCTCAATTGACGTCCATAGAATATAAGGTTCAACCAAAGTCCCTACACTGAGAGACCTCTATGTTGAATTCATACACTTAAGGCATAATCTATGTACAATAATAACTAATCATGCATTTTCAACTATTGTAATTCAAGAAGAGTAATTTACGCAAAAAATATTTAAAATGTTTGCATAAGTGATCATAAAATGAGCATGGAAATCAAAAACATTATGCGTAAAAAAGCATAAATTATGCATTAATATATAAATAATATGCTTTATTAATTAGAATTTGTTCATAAATATGACAGAATTATGCATTATTGATCAAATTTTGCGCATAAATTATAAAACTTATGCATTTACATGTACAAAATATGCTTTGTAAATAAGATATTGTGCATAAATATGCAAAACTTATGAACTTTTAATCATATGTGTGCGTTAAATATGTAAAAGCTGTGCATTATTAATCAAATATTGCAAAAATGTTAAAATTATGCATTAGCAATCATAAATTGTGACTGTTGCTTTTGTGAATACTTATAAGTATAATAAGAGTATATAATTTATGCCTTGTTAAGCATAATTTATTCCTTTAGTTCATAGCTGCCAGACAACATTGAAAATTCAAATTTATGATGAAGCGTAGTATGAATACTGCCTTACATTTCTCTCTGTGTAGTTGTAATAAAAGGGAAAGTAATTTTCAAGCTCTTGTATTTCGTTCTAACAATTTATAAATTTACTAAGAAATGTCGCTGAACTATGAGACTGGAGTCAGGAGTTCCGTAAAAGGAAATGGTTAAACCTCGTTAGGACGACTTTATGCTCCATATTTTGTTGCTGGTAAAGCTAAAGTGAATCAAAGTGAGACAACTTGGCCGCAAATCATTTTAAGTTGCTTTTTATGGCCGCTGTCCCAACAGACATCGTCTTTGGACATAACTGGACGTACCTGCATCAAAATGTGGCCAGATTTAAGCACCTGCTGGGCAAACGCACGTGGAGCTGTGCTTTTTTTTTGGGAGGGAGGGCGATGGACACTTGTCAGAGGAGCGCGTTGACAAAATGTGTGTACTTCATTTTTATTGGAGTATATGGCCACAATGGCGGCGTTAACATGGCAGAAATGTTTAAGCTGTTCATAAATCAAATTGGTTTTTATTGTACCCGGCCATTTGTCTGTGCACCTTTCACAATTTTTACATGGCCCTTTGCGTTTGCTGCCACAGTTAATAAACCCAAAATCGAATTTCTGTTTGTGCCGCAACTGCATAAATATTGTTTTTAAAATCTCAAATGAAATATGGCAGACAATTTTGACGAATGGTTTGGTTTGCTTTGCTTTTTGTTGTTTTGCCAGCACATATGCATGTGCACAATATTCATAAGTAAATATATTTATAAATTGAATGGACAAATATAAATGGCCGTGACAGGCCAATGGCAGCCGGATAAAACAAACAGACAGCCATTTATGTCAGACCTAAATAAAAACCAGCACCAACAAATACAAAAAATTAAAACTTACTTCAGAATTGCCACACTGCTCCTGATTTACATATTTAATGCTATTTGCATAATACAACAAAATGGAATAGCTAACGAAATTCTATACCCTTTAAAAAAAAAAGATTTTCATAACAAAATTCAATTTTCAACCGATCCTTTCTATGACAGCTTTATCTCATAATGATACGATACGGCGTGTTTCGACATTTATACTGTTCGTAACAAAAAAAACAATGCTTCTTTGGTCTCAGTATCATCAAGATAACTTAAAACTTAGGAACTAATTTACACAAAAAAACTATACAGACAGATGAAAAGACGGCAAGACAACTGATCAAGAATATGAACCGTTAAAACATGGAAAATAAATACATTTTTAACTGACAAAATAAAAAAAAAATACTTTTATAAAAAGAAAGTTCAAAAACAAGAATATTTTAAAATAAAAAGCATAGACCTGGAACAAACCTTAGAGCTATGGTTTTTTAATAAAAGTATCTCAAAATTAGTCATATTTGGTGAATAAATTATAAAATGATAAGCCCTCTGCCAGGAAATAAAAACAATCAATGCACTTTGCATTTCAAAGTTTTTAGTCCAACTTAGGATTAAGTAACAGTAATAAGAAAAAGATTATTAAAGTGCTGCCCTGCTTCGCATTCCACTAACCAAATTCACATAAATCTATGAAGCATACTTTTTGGAAGTCGCCAAGGCTAAGAAGTTTTGAAGTGTTATTGAAAACAGAACAGAGAAACATGAAACTTCAATGATGGGTAACTGTTTGGTTGATCATTCTGAAAATAAGTTAATGTCACATTGCTGCAAGGACTTTACCTTTATCGGTTTAATCAGCCTCGGCTCAGACGTCCTCTGTTACCTGCAAAATGCAAAACAAAAAAAAAAAAGGGTTTCATATTAGAAATGTTGATAACTTTTTGGCTTTTGCATCTTCTCATACAAAAAAAAAAAAAAACAGAAGAAAAAAATGTAAACGTAAAAAATGTCGCTGTGCTTAAATTTTTGTTGGAAAAAAGTAAAATGAACAATATGCAAATATGTGCTCGGGATGCTCTTGGAATTTAAATTTGTAGCTAAGCCTCAAAATATGCGCGTCGCTCCAAAAGGCTGACCCTTTGTATGACGTATTTTTTGGGCAAGGACACGGCAGCGACAGCGACAGATACAGCGACAGCATCGACAACAATAAAATTAAATATTCTATTTAATGGCGTCGTAGTATGCCAGACGCGTGACAACAACAGCAACAACTAGCAAAAGCAGTCTTCAGATTCGTTGGACTCAGATTCATGCAAGTATCCGGACGCAGGGCGTAGGTGTATCCTTGAAATATTAGAGTTGCTTTGAAAGCGAAACATTTTGCAAGTGAATATGCTGCACGTGAAATATATACTATATTTTGAATGCCAGATTGGATGTCAAGGCTTAAATTAACACAAAACAATATCCAGTGGCAACAATCTCATAGCATATTCGGTATACCCAGGCAAATTGCATTCGAATTATATCTATTTTATTGCCAGTCCAGTATCCAGGGGCTATAATTCTCCAAACACCATTCGTGTCCTCGCCAAGAGCATGTAAATAAAATATAAAAAGAGATTTTATTGACGGTCTTGGGCTTTGGTGTCCTTTTATTCTAATTTTTGTCTCGCATTTCTGTTCTTTTTTTTTATTTTTGCCGATTTGTTGTTGAGCTTATCTTTTATTTTGTTTTCAGCATTTTTATTTTGTATGTAACATGAAAATGGGGTAACTGTCAAGCGACTTTTTTTTTTTGTTTCCTATAAATTAAGCAGATTATTTGCACAAGATAGGCTTAGGTGTGTGTGTGTGGATTAAATAGGCAACCAGATTAGGCAAGACAATTCAAAAAGCACTTTAGACTAGCTACAACCTGAGCACTTACTTTATATATTATGCACACACTCATCTATATTAAAAACGGACAAGCAATCTTTGACTCAAATAATACCTCAATTAAGCCTCAAAATTTCGCTTGGGCAGCGATTCGAAAATTGTGTGGATCACATAGCATAATGAAAAGCAAGCAACATTTTTGACGCGCACAGTCAGCATGCCCCAATTTATGCCACAATATTCTACTCAATAGATATTTAAAACTCAGCAATTTTTTTGTACACATTGCCCCCTGAACCAAAAGAAAATAAGTATGTAATAATGGCGATACCAGTTCCCGAATGTGATATACTTTAGAGCAGAACATTTGTAGAAATGATTATCGTTAAGGTTTTGTGACTTTAACATTTCAAATTTTTGAATTCCTTTGAGAAAGGATGCAGAATAGGATAGAACGAATCAGAAATTTATAACATTTAAGGATATTTTAATTCTATTTTATGTGGCCAAAGATAAAATTGGTGGCGGAAGTGGGCGTGGCATAACATTTTAAGAATCATGCTGTCTTAGATAGTAAATACTAAATAAATGCTAATCATAGTTTGTACATATTTATGCATAATTTATGATTATTCGTGCATGATTTTTGATTTATTATGCGCTACATATTAATAAAAATGAATTATTTTTACATATATTATTAAGATATAACTTTCACATATTAATGCATAATTTATGCGTAATTTCTATATTTAAATGCATATTTTTTGATTACTTATGCACACATTATACCTTTTTCATGCATAAATTACACATATATACAAAATTCTTGATTTGATTTTCTAGATTCAATTTCATACACAATTTGTGAATAAGTCATGCCTAAAATATAGTTCTTTCAGTAAATTTAGACGGAATGAATTGAACATTTTTTGTGAACCTTAAAAACAGAGTATAAAAATTGGCAAAAAATAAAAGAAAATGTATAAATTTTGGGGAAAGGCAACCGCAGCAGCGGCCACGTTGGGCAACAGCATCGAACTTTTCTTTATTTTGTACGCGACGCAGTCGAATGTCGTAATGAGTAGATGGATGTGTAGAGAGGGGAAGAGGGCACATTAAGAGCGGGGATGGTGTTCCAGGCTCTGCATTTGTTTACATAATATTTTCATGTATATTTTGCAGCTTGTACATAATTTTTAATGATTTTTTTTTTTGGTTGTTGTTGCTGCTGCTTTGGTGAAAGTTTTAAAGGCGCCATTTGCCCTACGCGGCATATTACAACTCACTTTAGCAGGGACTGTTTTGTTGGGTTGGTGGTGGTTTGTGGTGGGGCTTTGTGTGTTGTTGGTGTTGGTGATGGTGGGTGTTGTTGGGTGGTGGCTGGTTGTGGGCCCAGCATAATTGCGCTGATACTACTCGGTCCCAGGCCTAAATGAAAAACGCTCGGCAATATTGAAGCGGCGAACTTTTCAAGTGTAAGAAATTTAATTTCGAAATGTAGGTTTAACGAACGGAAATTGCTTTCGCTGCTGCCTCAAAAATGGTGTAAGCCCATTGCATGTATTGTTTTCTGTTCTCTATATATAAGTATATTTGCTGTGCCTTCATTTTTGCCCTGTTTTTCCTGTTCTCTGTTACAGCATAGAACACAACGCTGGAAAAACAATGTATATAAATTCAGCTTTTTGCTGGTTGTTTTCATTTTGCCATTTGTTTGCTTAACTTTCTGATTGAGCTGGTGGCTCATTGCTTGGCGCATTATGCCAAACAAAATGAAATTATTTAATGTTTTTTACATTTGTGTGTTCGATGAACCAAATTTCTATGCCCTTGGCCCCTTAACCTCCTTTTTTTTATATTTTTTTTTTTTGTTACTCTCTCTTTCTTTTTCTATGGCAGTATGGCGCGTAATTGCGACTGATTTGTTTGGCATTTTGCACGGCCATTTATTTTCGTCATGGTCAGCTTGAGGCTGGCCAGGATGTGGTGGATGGCAAGGATGTGGTGGCTGGTGAACGTTGATTGGGCCAGCTCCATTGGGAGTTTCTAATGGCCAGCAAAATGAGTAGAAAAAAACTTTAACATGCTGCTTGACGGCTCAAAAGTAATATAGCAAATATATTGCAATTTGTTGTTAATATTTTTGCAGCATTAACATGTATCGCAAAATGTCAACAACTCAGACTTAAAACACTAAAAATGTCCTGGTTGATAAGTAGAAAATCAGAAACCACTTTTGAAAACAAAATTCGCCTCTACAAATCCATACTGAAGCCTGTTTGGACCTACGCTATACAGCTCTGGGGAACTGCTAGCAACTCAAATATTGAGATACTTCAGCGTTTTACGTATCTAATGCAAATATTCACAAAGATCTTAATATTCCAACCATAAAAGAAGAAATAAATAAAACTAGTAAGAAATATATCGACAGACTCCACAACCACGAAAATAATTTAGCCTTAAGTCTAGTAGACAATAGTTTAACAGTAAGAAGACTGAAAAGATACCACATTCTCGATCTCCCCGATAGATAAACCCATAAAACTGAAAAGATGTTATATATAATAGCAGGGCTCATTGGAAAACTGCTATTTCTGTTAATTTAATATTAATTATACAATTTACTTATTGTTTAAACAAACAGATTGTAAATAAAAAATAAAAAAAAATTAACATGTATTAATTAATTTAAAAAATAAATACAATTAATCACTCAGCCATTTGATACTAATACTGCTAATGCGTGTAAAAACTTTTTATTAAAAAATATTATAAAAATTCGTATTAAATATTAATAACATTTATTCTCAATTTAATATTATAAATTCATTAAATTTTCAACTCAGATGGGAAATAATTAAAAGTAGCTCATTAAATAATATTAAATCTAAATCTTTACAATACAATTTTAAAAGTAAATACCTTTTAAATGTTATGAAAAGGAAGACACTTGAATAAATTGCATAATTACATAACAAAAACATACATAGCTGTTGTGAGTAATAATTTATATTAAAAGAGTTTAGCAATTAGTTTGCATTAAAAGAACTGCACAATGACAATAGTCAGATTATAAAATGCGATGCTTGAAAACATATTTTACATATTGTAGCACTTTTTAAATAATATGCTGAGTTTCTTTATTGTTTGTAACGGAATAGTTGATTAATTTTAATATTTTGTTCTTGGGATAAGAAAATTTTTTAATGGTTTCAGATTTTAAAAATTGTTTAAGATTTTCTGCTTTTTGAGTTTAAAAATGTACTGGGTATTGTTTGCTGCATTTAAATATTTCGTTCTTGGGATAAGTAGAGATTTTGGTAAACGGACCTTAATTGTTTAAGAATTAAACCATAATTGCGTTTTTGAATCAATTTTATAGCCGAAGTCAGTTTTATTAAATGAATGGTCTTTTGTGCCACAATTATCCCCAAAACCCCCACCCCTTACACCAAATGGACAACCCTTTTTAACTTATAACAAATTCAGTGAACAACAATTGAATTTAATAAGCCAGCAGCAAATCGCTTGCAATTACATTTTATTTAAAATTTATTTGAAAATGCGCACATTTGCAAAGTGAAACTAAAACTTTCCATTTAAATTAGCCTAAACGTTTAGTCAACAGATTTGCAATGCACTTTTCGGTAATTAACGAGCCAAAAGGCCAAGGTTGAGTCGTGCACTTTGCGCCCACTTTTGACTTATTAGTCAAATCAAAAGCGCCACCCAAAAGCGCCATTCTGTCAAAGTGCAATTGGAAATGCAAAAAGGCCAGTGAGAAGCCAAAGAGTGGCATTTTAAAGGCTGTGTCATTAGCAGTCGGGAAACTGTAACATAAAATGCACTCAAATCCGTACACACACACACACACACAAACACATAAATTTGGCTCAGCTGTAAATCGCAAAGTTTTGGAAAAGTGACCCAAAACTTTTGGCAAATATCTGAAAATAGAACAAGCGTTGACAGAGTTTACGTTGGATTGGCTGCTGGTGGGTTGTCTGCGTTTCGATAAGCTCCGGACAGGCTTATATAAAAACATTAATAACATTAGTCCTCGTTCATGGCATCGCCCCCGCAAAAGAACACAACACGCACACATGCAAAGCAAACTAATCAAACTTTGGCCAGCAACAAAACTGACAACAAAAAGAAGGAAAAGCAGAGAAAAAAAATAAAAAACAAGGAGCAAAAACAACTGGAATATGCGCAAAACAAATTGCTTTATTTTCTAATACTGCTACTGCTACAGCTTTTCTTGATATTTTACAATATTAACCCAAAAAACGTGCGGCGCCAACTCGCCAGAAGCAGCATCCAAGGACCCCCAACTACACCCACACTGTACACCCACACCCACACCCACACCCACACCCTTTACCCTACAACCTTCATCCTTGAGTTGTGCTGAGAAAAAAAAAATCGAAAATCAATTTTGGTTAATGTGCCCGGGCAAGTTGTCTGCCTGGGAGCAACACTGCTAGGATCACGCACACATGTGGTAGCCACTTTCCCCACACTGCTCACACCACTTTCTCTATACACATTCTACTTTCCCCTTTAAATCTGCAATGCGTTGCTTGTTGCCAACGGTGTCCATAGCATATTTTTGCATAGTATATGTAGTTTATGCAAACATTTTTACTCAAAGCCCGCATAAATTATGGCGTTCAACATTTTGTAGCACTACGAAAACTGGCTCAACCATAGAACTGAGTTCCTCTTACCCTTTGGTTTTTATCTAAAGGGTGTGGCATAGAAAGTGGCCTGGCAATCGCTGTTTTCTCTGCATGTCATTTGTGAGGATAAGCTGAAACACAGAGTGCCTCTCAAGTGAATGGACACCCGGCTCGTAACATACATATTTGTATTCGAAGCTTTGTAGTTGCTTTCTTAGACCTTTGATATGTTCACACTCAATAACAACAGATTGACATAACAATTTTACTTGATTGATCTCGATAAACATTTAGCAGCTTTGAACCCTTTTTTCTTGTGTAACTAAAAGCAAAATTTAATTTATGCATTTTATTTCTCACTTTTCACTTTAAAGTTTAAACTGTTTTAATTAAAACTATCAGGCTTGTTTGTTATTGAAAAGTAAAGTCGAATAGTTCCGAACGAGCAACGAATTACTGTTCTCATTTCTGATAGAAATGGTTTCGTTTTCTCTGTTTCGAAACCGAGTTCGAGCCTGAGGTTTTGATAGCAGTAAGTTTATTGAGTTTTCATCTTCATTTTCTGTTTTACAGACAGTTTTTCAATATAATATTATAAATATAATTTTACTTGAATCTTTTGAATAGATTTTCTAATTCATTAGATAAGATTATAAAAAATGTAAGAAAATTGGAAATTTGATCGGAATCTTTTTAAAATATAATTAAAAGGCTTTAAATTTTACAAATATTCTACTTTATTATCATTTATATTCATTGTTATTTTATTGAATTGAAAAATGGCACAAGTGTTTGGCAAGTTATCTAGAAATCTAGAACTTTTGTTCATCGAAAATATACCAAATTGTTTATTTTTTTACGCCAGTGTTTTCATTATTATATGAATATGGTTATTAATTTTAAGTTTAAGCATTTTCAACAAACTGATAAAGTTAAAAGCTAAAATTTTTTGATAAGATATCCAACACAACAGTCGAATTGTCTTCCAATTATATGCACTTGTTTCTATAATTTAAAAAAAAACCAAACATATCTTGCATTAAATTCTTATTAAGATAACATATATTTTTTTAAAAAACATTTGCCTATGCCGTTTTTACTTTAGTTCAGCAAAATATTATATGTTTTTTTAAAAGCGTTTTTTTAAGCGCGGCAAGCAGACAGCAATTGAAGCGCAACTAGAATAATATAATGTAAAAGTATTTGTTTATTATTTTTCTATGTGCACAGGCAAAAAACAACTGCTTACTAAGTATGGCAGTACGCTTACAAAATGTTTGCTATTGTTTACTTGGTTAACCAAGCGGCATTGCAAGCCAAGTCAAACGACTCCACCGAACTCTCATAGCTGCTTCCGTTTCCGGCATAGTTTTGGTGGGTGGGTGCGGTAGTGGTGGTGGTGTGGATGCTTTTGCCATTGCCATTAACATTCAGCATTTCCGCTGCTGTTCCACGCACGTCAGCTTTGGTGGCTCCACCTTGGCTCACTTGGCTCACTTGGCAGCAGTTTGTGGACGACGAAGTTGAGCACAGTTTCTGTGTCTTTATCTACCTGGGATGTCTCTCACCTTGGGGTCCGTCTATCTCACTCACTCAGGCTTTTAGCCAAATTCTGTGTATGTTATTTTATTGTACGAGTATTTGGCAAGAGCGTTGGTCTGAAACATGAACAGTGGTGTGTCCTCGTCATCATTATCATTGCCATTACCATCAACATCATCATCATCATTATGATCATGAGCTGTCCGCTCATCATCACCATTGTGTGTTTCACAAGAGAGCTAAATTTGTACAGCTACATCTCCCACGGATAGGACGAGAGGACGAGACGGCATTTTGCTTGTGTTGTGTTGTGTTGTGATGGCATTGTTATTGTTCTTTTGGTTGCCTTTTTAACGTGTTCTCCTTCTGTTATTTACTTAACAATTTACTGAATAATTTAAATAGCTTTTCCCTGACTGTTTTTTTTTGTTATTGTTGTTGTTATTCCTATTACTCCTACACTTCCTGTTTGCCATTTCCCCAACTCAATGGGTGCTGAATTATGAACACGTTCTTTTCTTCTTCTTTTTTTTGCCCTGTAGGTGTGAGTTTCCCGTGTCCTCAAAAACTGTGGCTGATAGTTCTGCACACACACAAACGCACTCACTGTTATCCTTCCTGTCTCTGTGTGTAAAATACACACTGTATATGTGTCTCGAGCTGACATTTAATGCGGTTTGTATACATATGTCTGTGTGTGTGTGGGTGTATAGTATGTTTTGCTTGTGCTCTGTGTTGATAATGTGCATAATAAGCCTTAATTAATGTTAAATAATGAATTTTCTCATTTACACGCCAGCAATGCTAAAAAGCCATTGCCCCGGGAAACTTTCACAGCCGCTTTTCTTGTTCATCGTAGACGAGTATAAGTTTTCTGTGGGCTTCCAAATATTTGCAGGTGCCGGTTACACTTTACCATTTACCGTTTACCGTTTACCATTTACCGGTTTTCCTCTGTCTGCCAGCCTGAAACTGAAAGAGCACTTCAAAATATCACCGCATCCTTTTCCCACATCCATGCGGGATGCCGCTTTTGTTGTGGTTGATCTTTGGCCGCTCCACTTTTAAATTTACACAGCCGCAACGTAAACATTTAAAAGTGTGCAAGTTTTCTATATATATATATATATTTTTTTATTTTTTTTTTGTGTTGCTTTTTTTTTTTTTTTTTGCCATATTGTGTGTGTTTGGCTTGTTGTTAATTAAATTTCCTATGAAAAGGGTTCGTTTGCTTTTAATTGCGGGGGGTTCAAGAAGTTTTCTTGGTCATGCAGAAGCAGCAGCAGCGTAGATAGGTGAAAATATGTTGAGTTTAGTTAACAAAATATGTGCAAAGCGAACATTTGATACAACTTTCAATTAAAGATAAGCTCTAAGCAAAGATATTACAAAAATTATGTAGTTTTTGTGGAAAAATTCAAAACTGGGCTTTGGAAGTGGATAAAAGGGTCGGCAAAAAGTATGTAACAAGCAGAAGGAGTCATTTTTGAGCTTATCAAATTTTATATTTTATATTTTTGATAACTTTTTGTCCGTCTTAGAGACTATAGAAGCTATGGAAGACATTAAATTTGGCATAAAGCAAATAAAGACCAATCCATTTGCAGTCACATTTTACAAAGAAAACATAAGTTATATCTATGCTCGAGTTTGGCTCTGCTTTCGACTTTTCGAGTCATAATTTGAGAACGGTTGGTTAATTAATACCAACGTTAATCAAGAAACTACAATTTCATGTCTTGTAGATAGTTGTTATTCTGTAACTGTAACTCACAGTTATTTGAATACTTATCGAGGTAAACAAATGCTTTTGCTACAGTGTAAATTACATAACGATTGGATATTAAACAACAAAGTTATTCAAGCAACTGTCCCGAGCAGAAAAAAGTGAAGCGTTGCTGCAACGGTTTGTGCTCCGCTAACGTCGAAAGTAGTAATTCAACTGGAAGGATTGTTAATTTGACACTTGTCGAGGTAATCAATTGCTTTGGACTAAGCCCCGGTTTGAACAAGCATGTAATAAAAAGCAATTAGGCGCTGCAACGTGTACCCAAAATTGAAAGTGAAGCCATGCAAGTGTAAATACACTTGTACATTGTTCTTTGTTATACAATACAATAAATTCGATTTAACCCGATTGTTCCTTTAAGAACTGTGAGTTTCAGATAAGAATCAGTGAAGTTCACTGAGTGTTTCAAGTGCAATTAATGCAGTACATAATGAGTTTTATTGTATTTGTACAAGAATAAGAAGTTGTGCTTGGGAATTTCTGAGCTGGCTACTAAAGCGTTCATTCTTGTCTTTAAATATTTCTTGTTATTAAATATTTAGTTTTGTTTATTAAAATAAATACTTATCAATTCAGTTCAGAGTTCTCTCTTCCCATCATTGCGAAAATCTGATCTTTTAATTCACACTTAACATTTGTTTTTGAACTTAAGGTTTTGGGTTTTGATGAGGCTTCCCCAATAATTGATATACATTTTGGAACTGTTTTCAATTTAACAGCCACAGTTTCTATTTAATTCTAAGAATTAATGAAGCTTTAAACATCGAATCAATTTTTTAAATATATTTTTAAATTCTTTTTTTTCAAATATTGAAATGTGATTAGCCAGTTGACTTGTGAAATGAAGCAATGCAACCAATTTAGCCATACAATTTGGTAGACAAAGTGTTAATCTCTGATTTTCTCAATAATCTAGCTGCCAAAAAAGCACAAAAATACATTTTTCAAAATAGCGTACAGCTATGATTTTTAATAACTGTCTCTTTCTACTTTGGAGTTGTCCCAAATGAGAAGGCAATCGTTAAAAAAAACTTATACAGAAAATATGTCGTGCTACATTTTTTTTTGAGTACATGAACAATGTGGTAAATGGACATTATAAAATAATCGGGTAATGCCTACTGTCAAGTCCTAAAATTGATATTCTCAAACTGCATCAAAACCACTTTAAAATGTAGACAGGGTCCTCATACGTATTCGGCTAACAGAACCGAATGAAATAATAATATATAGAAATCGGTAGTTAAGCAGCCATATACATATATGTCAACGCTCTTAGTTACCGCATGTTCCATGGTATTTTTATTAAAAAGGAATTTATTTAATTTTTTGGAAACAAAAGTCGCTTGATTAAACAATGACTTTGATATACGTGCAAAACATTTCATGATTGGGAACCGAACCTAGGTATTGTGGCTGCAGTCGTTTATAAAATTAGACAAAGTATACTTTTTGTTATCTAAGTCTAATCTGTGAAATGTCAAGTTTCATTTGAAAGCCTACTTAATTGTGAATTTTCATTTCAAAGCCTATTTGATTGTTCCGTGTCATTTCGAATCGTTGTGTAAGTTAATATGTGATATAAGACATTTAAAATTAGACGTCTGACTGTTCGTGTGAACGAATATTTTTTGTATATAGAATAGGCAGACAAATTGTTAAGAGCTTCGACTGCAACATTTTTACGGGTCAATCTTAATTTTTGTTTTTATATATCTACCTACGAGGTCTTTTTGAGGAATACTTTTGAGCTTTGAATAATATTTGAATAAGGCAAAAATTATATTACCTTATTCTTTACTCATTTTATATCAAAATAATAAAGTTGATCTATTATTTTAACATACTTTTAATCGAGGCTGTAAACCTCGAAATTGTTCGAATAAGTTCGGTGTGGATGTTTGAACCTTTGGGAAATCTTTATGTTCGATTCGCGGACGGGTTTTCGGAACCCCCAAGCCAGAGGATTTGGTGCGAACCTTGGTTTAATCAATTAATATATTTTAAAATAAATAAGTTTGGAATAATTTGTATTATTTTTTATAAATATGAAAAAACCAACTTTTTTCGAATCAAATGCAACTAATTCAGTAGAATGTTTGAACTTAGTATAGTTAATGAGCAAAGTTTCCCAAAATAGATTATAATCTTAACTAGTGCAAAGGTCGGAATCAACAAATATGATCGTTAAAAAAGGACGTTGTGTTTCAGCAATGGACAAAAGCAAGATTTTTTAAGACTTTTCTTTTATGAGCATTCATAATTTTTATTTTTGCTGATTTTGCTTTCTTGGATGGTTATGCAATGAATCTTTAATGTTAAGTTTAAATTTTTTCATTACAAGTAATGAATTTCAAAATCATTTCTTAATAGGCAGCAGAACTTTATATTCAATTTTAAGTTAAAAAAATTTTGACTGTTTGTTAAAAAATTGCTTAATTGAACCGAACCCTTTTTTGTTAAAAAAGTGTTCCGGTTCGGGATCAGGTGCACATCAGGGACACATAAGCTTGTTGGGTTCGATTCATGGTACCGTTCTGCCGACCCTAAAATTCCGAACCGCACCGGTTCTGAGGGGTTCGGCTCGGAACCTGTTTGCAGCCTTCCTTTTAAGTACTAAAATAGCAACAATCTATGATAAAACTATCGGAGAGTACAGATCCAAAAAAAACAATTATCTACAAGATGAAAACGCATTATTAAAAAAATTTGTAACAAAACCTGAAAAGCAAGAAAATTGATGAATTAAAAATGTAAAAAAAAAAAACAAGTTGTTAAGTATTTAATATATTATTTTATTCGGTGAATTTAAAAGTAATTGAAATAGTTCAATAAATGATTGGTTGTGCGCAGAAATGGTCTTGAGGAACATTCAAAGTTGCCCAAATGCACAATAAAAGGCTCAAGTGAAACTAGATGTCAAAATTAATATTCTGATCATTCAAGTAAGTATGCCAGGAAAGATCTAACGCATACTTTAATAAACCACCAAAGAGTCCTTTACTTAATCCTTAATCTATCTTCAAAAAAGTCAACTTCAACAGCAGTTGAAAGTTGAACAAACTTCAAATATGGTTCCAATAAACCCAATAACAAAACAACAAAACAATACATTTACAATTGCGAGTGGTTTTATTGCAATTAGACAAACGAAATGTAGCAGACAAAACAAATGTGTCGACGGAAAGCGTGAGAACAAAACTTGAAACATTAAACAAAAGGTTGCACATAAAAAGTTCAGAAGCTGTCAGGACGCAACTATGACAACAATATTGTTGAATTTTGTACAAGCAATATGAACAACAAGGACTATTAGTAACAATACTCTGCACAAATTAGAAATAACATACCCAGCGACTGGTTTCCTATAAAAGTTTCGATGTGCTCAACTTTTAGTTGATGTGGTTGCTGTGTTGTTGTTCCTGTTGTTGCTGCTGCTGTTGTTGTTGATCCACTTTGTTGATGTCACATTTGAACATTTGCTCAGCGTGCGTTTTGGACAAAAATCAATGCGAAAATATTTTATCCTTTTTATATGGCACACACAAAAAAATACACACACTGCCTGGCACACAACGTGTACTACAAGTGATGGCAGGCAATGAAAAAAACTGGACGAAAAAAAATAAAAGGAAAATAGCACCAGAAAAGTTGCTTAGCTGGACGTATTTTTTTTTTTTTTTTTTGGTAGTCTAGTTGATTAGCCGATGCTTATATATATAACATATATAATTTTATTATTGCGCTGCTGTGTTCTTTTATGAGCATGTTTTATATGCTATTGGTTTTATTGGTTTTTCTTAGGCGTATACTTTATACACTTCTCGAACGCTGACCATACACAAAAAGTGTTTCGTTTAGGTTTAAGTTATATTTTCGATTTGATATTTAAAAGTATTTGGACTTAGTTTTTGTATTAACTTCTTTAACTCGAATTTATATATTGAATTTTATTTGTGGAACTGTATTTTCCGCGGACATTTTTCACTTAGCTGCTTCTGGGTGGCCCTTGCTTGAGTGCCATGTCAATCAAAATCAATCAAATTGTGTTACACTTGCTGCCCCTGCTCCACACTAACTTGCTGCACTTAGTCGCTCGTTAGCGTTTACACGTGTTTCAACTTGTCGTAGTTGTTGTTGTTGTTGTTGTTGCCACACGTTGTTGTTGCCGTCAATTTGCTGCTATGAAATTCACGAGTAATATGCGGTTTACCACTGAGCAAGTTTCTTACAATTTAACGACGCTTACTTTTGCCCGGCATTCGCTTAACACCGCAATCGTCGACTTTGATATAAAAAGCACTTGCTGTGACAGATCCTTGCCCAGATCCTTGCCACTTGTTTTGACCTACTGGCCGCTTTTGATGCAGGCAGCACTTTGTTTAAACATTCGCTTTGGCGTCTTTTCTATGCACTAACAACTGCATAAAATATATCAAAAAAATAATCAAAGATTCGTTGATTTTCGCTGGGATATTTCAAACTAATATTCAAAACTGCGGCACGCACGACTCGTTGCCAACCTTGCCCCGTCTCCGTCTACGTCAAAATTGGGAGTGTCCCGCTGTGTCTGTCGTTAACGGCGTACGCTTTGAGACTGTTTGGCCGCAACGCTCCGACGACTTTCAGCAGCCAGACTTCGCCTGCCGGGCGTATCATCAGCCAACATCGTGCAACGGCTTCAGCTTCGGTTTGTGCATCGGCAAACTTTTATAAGAGAGCGAGCAACAAGAGAGACAGAGAGAGAGAGAGAGAGAGAGAGAGGGAGCGAGCAACTCTCTCAGCAAATCGACTGCGCGTTTGTTTTCATTTTCATTTTTATTTGAATTTGGATTTGGATTTTTACTTTTAGTGCCTTTGCGGTATGTGATTTATATATACGCGGCATAAAAATGCATAATAAATGCGGGTTATCAAATTAAAATTAAGCAACTGAATAACAATAACAGTGCTACAAAAATACAGCTCCAAATAATGGCTAGATAAATGTAGCACAAATAATACCATTAATATATTTTAATATGTCTGTATTTGTGGCAGATAATCATAATAAGACTTTTATAAGCATAATGCTGTTGCATGACATAAATATAAATGAAATATTTGCAGCTTTTACGACTTACATAAGAAATTAATTGTTTGTAATTTATAAACCAATAGCATAACATTCGATGATTTGAGTAAATGTTTAAGAATTTGCAACAAAAATAATACAGTGTCAAAAAATGAAATAGAAAAATATTAATCAATTGAAAATAATTTAATTAATTCAATTCAATTATATTTATATATTAATTTATTATTCATTATTTAAACCAATAGGATACTGCTAGAAAATTTAAGAAAATATGTAAGAAATTGAATAAAAAATAAAACAATATCAAAAATACCATAAAAATATATTAAGTACATTAAAAATTGATCAATTAATGCAAATTAAAGATATACATTTTTTATTAATTTATTTTTCATTATTTAAACCAATTGAATAATGTTAAAAAATTGAATATAATTTGTAAGAAATTGAACAAAAAATAATACTGTATCAAAAATACGATAGAATTATAATATGCATTTAAAAAACTATTAATTTTGTATTTAATTATTTGACATTATTTAAATCAATAAAATTAATACAATATAAAATATACAATAAAAATATATTAAGCACTTTAAAATTGTTCAATTAATGCAAATTAAAGTTATACATTTTTAATTAATTTATTTTTCATTATTTAAACCAATTGTATAATGTTAGCAAATTCAAGATAATATGTAAGAAATTGAACAAAAACAATAATACAATATTAAAAATACCATAAGAATCCATTAAGAACCTTAAAATTATCCAATTAATGCAAATAATAGTAAGTAATATTTTAGTTATTTATGTTTCATTATTTCAGTAGACTAGCAGTGTTCTATTAAACTCAAAAATGTGTATAAATAGTATTTTATTAAAGAATAGTTTAATTTCTAAAATAATAATAGTAATGCATAATATCATTCAGTAATTTTTATATTTAAATGCTTAGATAAACGTGAGTTATATTTAAATAACAAGTAAGAATGCTCTAGTCGAGTGCGCCCGACTACGAGACTCCCTGCTCCCACTTTGCATTTCAAGCAGTTCAGCGGCAACTCAAGCAAGCAGTGCACTTAACTCGTACAGTGCCTGTCAAACTGTTGTTTCTGCTAGCTGAGACGGGGGTAATATATTCTTCCGTAACTTTGGTGCTATTTATCCGATCGTGTTGAAATTTACACAGCAGATCAGCATTGATGCAATATATATGTGTACCAAAAATCAAAGCTCTATCTTTTAAATTGTGGCTGTGGGAGTCTTTTGCGATTTGCAGGGGTGCGGGGGGGGAGGGGGGGGGGGTGCATCCGAAATTTGAAATAAACTTGATCTGCGTATGGTATACAGGAACCTGCATGCCAAGTTTGGTGTCTCTAGCTCTTATAGTTTCCGAGATCTGTGTGTTCATACGGACAGACGGACAGACGGACAGACAGACAGACGGACAGACGGACAGACGGACAGACAGACGGACATGGCTAGTTCGTCTTGGTTGTTGATCCTGATCAAGAATATATATAGTTTATATAGTCGGAAATGCCTCCTTCTATCTGTTACACACATTTGCAGTACTTTCTAACTCCCTTTTTAATGGGAACAGGGAGTAAAAATATTTATAATCAGGCAGAAATAAAATTAATATTTAAAAAAAGTTCTGAAATTTCTAGCAATGAAATTTGTATATGTTTAAAGAATTAACAACTTTATTCATGCATTAATAATTAAATAACAAAAATCTGCAAGTGCGTTTCCAATTTTGTGTAATTTATTCCAAAAACGAAAAATTGAATTTAGTTGAAAATCGTCCGTTAATAATGTGCCATATTAAAATTAAAATAATTAGCATACTTTATTGATAGCTTCTTAAATGATATAAATTGCAATGCATTATATTTAACTCTCGCTGAAATTGCGTTTCATTACTCAAGTTTCCGTTTTCGTTGTCGTTGTCGTTGCCGCTGGCTTTGTCATTTGTCCTTTGTTATTCTCATTGTCCTTTGTCATTGTCTTATACTACGACCAGCTAACACTCAGTTAACACTAACTTCACACTTCCACTCATCGGGTGTGTGTTACTTTTTTTGTTGTATTTACAACTGCTTGGCTGATAAGCACTATCAATGGATTGTTGTTTACATATTTTGTTTCCGCTTTCCCACACACCATTTTTTTTTTTTTGTAACTTGTAGTATAAGAGCAACTGTACCCAGTATGACTGTACCCAGTATAACAGCTCAATATACCACAAAATAAAATAATACAAGCTAGCTGATTTTTGAAGCCTGCTCTCTTTTTGACGTGCTTGTTTGGATGTTGGTCTGCGAACGCCTTTGCATTGTTGTTCAAAATGTAGAGAGAGTTCAAAATAAGGAACACGAGAGAACAAACTTTCCTTATTACTGGTAAATTCTCTCTCTCACGCTCTCTCGCTTTTTAAAAGCGCTTCGGCGCTCTCTGCTGCTGTTTGAAAACTCAACACGCAGCTGACTGCAAGCTTCACCTCAATGCACAGCCCAAGGCTCTGGAGCTAGAGCTTAGGCCACAGCGATTGCCACCAGGACCTGGCAGGACACATGGCCTGGATGGAATTCAAGAAATCAACTGCCAAGCAAATGCGCTGCAGGCGAAAAAAGAAAAGGCGAAAAATATCGATTTGATTCGATTCGATTGTTGCGGTTCGCAGGTTGGCTGGTTGCTTAGCTCCTAAGGACATTCGTCCTGCTCTTCCTCCCGGCAATTGTAAGTATATATTGCTTTATAAGCAGCGTCTGTCTTCGCCTTTGCCTTTGCCTTCGCTTTGCGGTTTGCCTTTCTTTTTTTTTTTTAAATTTTGTTGGTTCGCTGTTCTTCAATTTAGCTGCTGTTTTTCTTGTTTGCCGCGCAGCAGCAGCTCAGGACCCCCGCACAAAAAAGCAAATAACCAATGAAGCAGATAGTAATGTTTATTGTTATTCTTGCCAGCCGCCCCTGCGGCCATTCAAATCAATTCACTGGCCAAACAGCAGCAGCAGTCGTAGCAACTTCTGTTTCTGTAAATGTATATTTATTTAAATTTTCTGAATTTCTGACAGAGACTGGACAAAAGCAGAGGCACAAAAACAAGCCAAGCATTCCATATTATTAATGTCAAACAATGAAGCAAGAAGTAGTTTAATGCCACTTTTCACAGAAAGCTTCTCGATCGCTTCACGTACCCATTAAGTATACGCAACATCAGGCAACTACTGTGTAAAGCTGCAAGCCCGCATATTTCAGGCGAATTAAAACTATTTAAGTTTTTAATGCCTTAACAGCAACACGGCATATAAATTACTGAGCTGTACTGCTTTGAGTTCCGTTGAAGTTGAATCAGCCAACTTCAAAGGCCTCGCACGTCGTTGTCAACGGCGACGGCGACAGCGACGGCAACAGGGACAGCGACAGGCGACAAGGATGAGGATAAGAACGTGCACGAGAGGACTAGAGTACGAGCAAAACCGGGCATCAGATAGTGGGTTTGGGGGTTACCGTCGGTGTACTCGGCAGACGTTGTTGAGCACTTTGCCAAAGTTTTTATACTTGGCTCGTTGGCATTTTTTACATTGTTGCTTTATAGGGATTTATGTTTAATCGGCCAAAGGTTTCGCGCACGCACACACACATACACACACACACACACACACACGCAGCCCATGTTAAAAGCTCTCTTTGTTTCACCCGCCAGCGAAAAAGCAATGTCAAAGGTAAAGGCAAAGGTAAAGGGAGTGGTAGTGGCAGAGATTGCAAGGGGAAAGATTACTACTTGGCAGGGAAATGATTTTGGTCCTTGCATATCTCTCTCTTTCTTGAAGCAAGTGTGAAATGTTGATAAACATTTAGCTGACTTAAATGGATTGCTAGCAGCTTTACATGGCGTACTTTTGAGGATGTTGAATGCCATTTCAAGCTAAGTGAAACAGCTCTTAGATGGAGTATACAAAAAAGCACTTTGAAGACGAAACTTTGGATTTCTAAGTACCCACACACACACAGATCTGTTTTGATTTCCAATCTCTGATTTCCACTTTCAGCCAAAATAAAATTTAAAAATCGCTCATTTCAAAAACGTGATAGGCCCACTTATTTTTCGAAAGCTTTCTTATTCATTTGATTCAATTAAATGATACTTTGAAACAATTTCATCCCAAAGACCTTGCCCATCTTTGCCATTCAAAAATATAATAAAATAAACATAAAATAAATTAAATGTGAAAACAGTCAAAAATAGATATAACTGCTATGTTATAATAGCTGCAGTTAGTTTTATTTTTTGGGTAGCAGAATACTAGTTAAATAAATAATTACAGGATTTTAAATATTAAAATAACATAAAAAAGTATAAAAATGAGTTCAATTATAAGTTTTGTCATTAAAATGTGTTCCCTGTCTTTGCTATTAAAGAACGTATCTATAAGTAATATTAGCTACGCGAAGTTGCTTCAATGATTGCCTTTAACTTTCCAGTTGACCCTTTTTTGCACTATCGATTAAGGGTTAAGTAAATAAATAAACTTTCCGTGAACTTTAATTAACCGAGTTGGGCACGAGCAACGAGTGTATGACAACAACAACGGGGCCAAATCCAAATAAATGCCTGCAAGCGCAGTTAATTGAAGTTACCCGGAGTCATGGATACAAGTAACTATGATCTACTATGGAGACCAATGTGCATACTCCAACTCCAACTCCAAATTGAACTCCAACTCAACCCCAACTCCAATCCAAAAACTGCTGTTGGCTACCTCAACAACATTGATTGGACCCCGGGCTCCTGAGCTACGGTTTGTGCACGTGTAACAAAGTGTAGCATACAATTTGGCGCAGTCCTTTGATTTGAGTCTAGACAATTGTTAAAAACAAGAAAACAAAACTGTCTGTGTTTTCCTTTGGCAAAGTTTTCTAAGATACTCGCATCTATATTCTTTTCTTTTTTTTATTTTCTTTTTTTTTTTTTGTCTGGCGCCAATGCACAGTTTCTGTGCTTTTGGTTTTTGCTCTTTGACGCTGCCAGAATTTTAATTTCCGCACGTGGCCGCGCTTCCAACGAAATATCCTGTCAATGTGCAAAAGGATGAGCACAACATTTTTTGAATTAAATGCAAGTCTCTGTCGTGTGTAGGCGTTGTACTTGTAATTAGCTACAGTCGCACTCTTTAATTGAAAGCCAGCCAAGCAGCACAAATCCGACCTTGAGGTTTAAATACTGAACAACTCTTAACATAAACAAATACAAATACAACAAAAAGAGATTGCAATACATGAGAATTGTTTGAATTTGCTGTTAACGCTTTTGTTCAATGCGTTTCAAATATTTTCAGCAAATATTTGTTAGTTATTCCTACTTAGCCTCTTTCTCTTTCTCTCACTCTCACACTCTCTCTCTTGCTCTATATTCCAGTTGTTAGCTTTATTGTTCTACAACTTTTCATGCACAAAATATTTTACGCCCCAAAATTTGTGCTGGCTACAGTTTTTAGGCATATCCCAGCAAATGGCTATTGGCAGACAGCCATGGCCCAAAGCTGCAAACCGCTTATGCTCCCCTATTTATTTGAAGCTTTTGTTTCGATTTGCAACCGCTTTCGGTTTTCCATAACCAAACTTTCAATGCCCTATATCGCCATCAACCGAATAATACAGACTATATCAGAGTGAAGCTCTTCTTATTTCTACAGAATTTTTTCAATATTTATCTGTTTATTAAATAAACACATTTTATTGTTTTCTACTTTGCTTACAGCTAGGCATGGTTGAAAAATTAAGCACATGTCTCCTCAAATAGAGTATTTTTTTAGCTACTCTGACTGCAGTTCCAAGTTTCCTTCTTATTAATACTTAAAATGCGCTGCGTTGTCAGGCTGGGATTTGTCTCACTGCACCCAAATGGGAAAAACTGTGCGCTCAGCCGATTTTGGCACGACTTGCATAGCAAATGGGCGGGGCTTGTGAATTGGAAGGTAGAGTAGTATTTTTTGTTGCATTTGATCTATGTATACTGTACAATCTCTGTTCAACTCATATGAGTTAAAATTATGCATGGCTGCATGTAATATGCTTGCATTTTTCTTAATAAGAATGACTAAACTTTTAAGAGAAATCAAATTTTTAAATAAAATCCATATTTTTAATGAAACAAGTAAGAATACTCTAGTCGAGTGTGCCCGACTACGAGACTCCCTGCACCCAACTTGCATTTCAAGCAGTTCAGCGGCAACACAAGCAAGCAGCGTAGTTAACTTGCACAGTGCATGTCAAACTGTTGTTTCTGCCTGCTGAGATAGGGGACAGTTCTTCCATAGCTTTGGTCCGATCGTGTTGAAATTTACACATCCGAAAGACCTTGATTAAACATACATGTGTGCCAAAAATTAAAGCGTTATCTTTAAAATTGTGGCTGTGGGAGTCTTTTGCGATTTGCGGGGGTGCGGGGGGGTGCATCCGAAATTTCAAATAAACTTGATCTGCGTATGGTATACAGGAACCTGCATGCCAAGTTTGGTGTCTCTAGCTCTTATGGTCTCTGAGATCTGTGTGTTCATACGGACAGACGGACAGACAGACAGACAGACGGACATGGCTTGTTCGTCTCATTTCTCATTTCTTATTTAATTTAATAAAACTAATAATAAAACCGAGGACAAAAATTAAGAAAATTACTTTGGTGTGCTGACAACCCTATGGAGGCAGCCATTATGCTTTCGAACACAGAAGTTCGAAAATATGAAATCTCTCGAACTCCTGTGACAGCTACGGCTTTTTCAAGAGATTAACAAGCCAACCAAGGCCAAAATCTCTAGAGATATCCGCGACAGCCTCGATAGTAATGTTTGTGTCACAGCTTCACAAAGTAACGATACATTTTAGATAATAAACACATGCATTTAAACAACGTTCAGACAAAGCTCGAAATAAACTTGGCTGCAATTGTTCTTTTAACATTCTGCTTTATTTGAAAAATTCAAAATGAGTTTATTTAAATAACAAGCAATTGAAAAT
This sequence comes from Hirtodrosophila cameraria, assembly GCA_949708635.1. Taxonomy (NCBI): domain Eukaryota; kingdom Metazoa; phylum Arthropoda; class Insecta; order Diptera; family Drosophilidae; genus Hirtodrosophila; species Hirtodrosophila cameraria. The sequence goes on from OX453090.1 coordinate 49,143,881, forward strand.
AGTTTGAAAATTAATTTTAAAAGTATAACAGACGAGCTGGATTACATATTTAAATAGAATATTTATGCAAGACCAAAACAATGATACAATGAAATACTTGGCTACTAATAAATGTGAAAATAATTGAATAATTTGTGGTTATTGTTTATCTAAGCCTAATTGATACTTGTGCGCTTACCTCAATATTTGAACATTTTAACAGAATATTTGTAGTAGGCATGAAGAGGAATAGAGTGCAGTCAAGTCACCTATATACTCGTAGAGTAGTACATCTAAGTATGTTTATAATCTCTAGACGGCCACTTACAAATGCAACTTTTCGTATGCAATTAGTAACCGTTTTTTGCACACAAACAAAAACAACAACAACAACAACTGCAATGCTAAATGGCTAAAGCAAAGAAAAAATATGAAATTGTAGCTAATTTGCAAGCAATTGAGAAACTGCCACAGCAAAGTGCAACTCTTGAAGGCGCTGGGCACGTGAGTCGGCTTAAAACTTTATGCATTTAGAGTGGCAACAATAAATGCTACAAAACATTTTCAATGAGTGGCAAGCATTTAAAGCACTCAGGCATATACACATATGCACATACATATGTATGTATACGACTATACAAGTATACAAGTGTATACGAGTATGAGTGCACTTGAGCAGAGATATAATTTGAAGATTTTCACAAGTGGCCCACAACTGCCAAAAAGACATGAAGGTTAATTGCGTTGCTCTATAGCCAAAAGGAAGCAAGAATTCCAATCTGCATCTGCACTTGAGTATCTCAGGGCTGCGTTTGTCTGCTTTTTGTGTGCGTGTGCGTGTACGTGTGCGTGTGCATGTGTGTGTGAGTGTGTTTGTATGCATTGCAAAATAAATTACATTTGTGCTGGCTGCCAAGAAAATTGAAAAATTCTGCTTGGCTGGCAAGCATTTTGGCCTGCAGCTGCAGTAACAGTCACAGTCGCAGCAACAGTCACAGTCACATTCGCAGTCGCAGTCACAGTCACATTTATGCATGCCATATGAGCTTCCTTTAAATATGAATTGCATACACACACACACACACACACACACACACACACACACACACACACACACACACACACACACACACACACACACACACACACACACACACACACACACACACACACACACACACACACACACACACACACACACACACACACACACACACACACACACACACACACACACACACACACACACACACACACACACACACACACACACACACACACACACACACACACACACACACACACACACACACACACACACACACACACACACACACACACACACACACACACACACACACACACACACACACACACACACACACACACACACACACACACACACACACACACACACACACACACACACACACACACACACACAATTGTCGTTGCAGTTCAACTAACACATATGCATTTTGCATGAATGCCAGTTAAATAATTTCTCTGCTCATCAACAAGATGCGTTTGTATTCATATATATATTATTCAGTATAAAATGCTTTTTATGTCAAATTCTAAATGCATATATAATTAAACACACATTTATTGCGATTGGTTAATCTTTTCAGCTCTATTTTTAATAAAAATGTTTCGAATTTGCATAAATAAGTCTTTTTTTAAGAAATTTGTTGAAATTATTTTAATGTACAAATTTATCAGCTTAATCTATACAGAAGTAAGAAAAAACAGCATAAATGGCAATGATATATTTGCTTATAAAAAAAAAAAAAAAAAAAAAAAAAAAAAAAAAAACAAACACTTGAGTGTTAAAGACTGCGAAACACCCTGTACGAACAGACGGACAGAAGGTCAAATATGCAGAGAGACAGATAGCCAAAGAGTTAGACAGACAGCTGGACATGTTCAAATCGACTCAATTGTGGATGCTAAATAAGAATATATACACTTTATATAATTGGTGATGTCTTCTTATGCCTGTGGCACACGTTTGCAATACTTTAATATCCCTTTTTACCCATTTTAAATGCGTACGGGGTGTAAAATGGTTAAAATAATTCAACAAAAAAACGTTTAGCATATTAAACGAAGTTTTTGAGACAATACATTATTCATTTACATAATTGAATATAATCATAAATAATTGTGTAACTGATAATGCGTATCAGTATTATTTAAAGTTGCCTTGTGTTCATCAAATATTTATGAATAGTTATTAAAATAAGTATTCAAAAGGTAGAATGAGACTACTTCGATTCAAAAAAATGTATCATTTTTTTATTTCTGTTATTTCTTTGTAACTATACTCCTAAAAGTTTTAGTTTGCCTTCGGTTCAATCTCAAAAACTTTAATATATTTGACATTTAAATAAAACAGAAAACACATTTAGCTTAATACAATCGATACTTGATCAGCTCAGCTCTTCAATTTCAAAAGTACTTTATTATTTCAATCCCTAAAGTGAAATACCACATTGAGTTTCATGTCACATTCATGATCGTTTAATACACTGAAAATCGCAGAATGCTGAGACAATACTCGAGTTGTATATGTACATATATATATGTATGTGTATGTGTTGGTGTTGGCTGCATTAAGTATATGTTTTTGGCCAAAATGAAACGCATTGTTTTTTAAGACCCCCATCCACATGGCACACACATAAATTATACTTAACAGATACTTTTTGGGGTTGTTGCCACTCAGAGCTACTCGCTACTTGGAACTTGCAACTTGCAACTTGCAACTAGCTGCTGCTACTCTCAATGCACGTGGCATGTTGCACGTTGCATTTTGCTGGCCATTCTGGGGGCAACTATTCTGCACTTTGCACTTTTCGCTGGGCGCCAAAGTTTTATGCCACTTTTATCTGGCAACGCGTAAATATTCGTTAAAAGTTGAAATTTAATTTTATACCCCGGGGCAAGTTGCTGCTGCAAGTTACTTTCTTTTGGCTGCAACAGCGGCCGCCATTTCGTCAAGTAAAGCGTCGAAACAAAGAAAAAAATAAAAAAAAAAAACAAGGAAGCAAACGCAAAAAACAAAGATAAAGATGTTGCAGCCAAATAAATTTCATGCGCACCTTGGCGGTATCTGGAGTTAAGAAATGGAGGGGGAGGATTCGAAATGGGGTATGGGGAATGGGAACGGAGCGCATCTGTTTCTGGTTGCTTGTTAGCATTAAATTTATGTCTTAGCATAAATAAAGCTTTTCTAAACAGTTTGCGTTTTACGTGTACTGTGTTACATATAAGGTCGAGAGAGCGAACTGGAGGATTAGTTTGTCCACCCGGCGCATCTTCATTCTTTTTTTTTTGGTCCCGGCCTTTGAATTATAAAAACGCAAGGAGTAATTTTCGAGACACGCAATTGAATTCAAGATTACGTCGTTTAGATAATTTCGCATCAGATAAATTCATAGCAGCTGTAATGGCATTTAATATTTATTATTATTATTAATCCGCATGCGGTCGCATCGTATTAGGAATTCTTCTTCCTTTTGTGCTCAACTTCCTCTCTTTTTGTGTTCAGGATATGCGACTTTATGAAACTGACAATGTCTCGACAGTGTACGAGTATTTCCTTATTACTATTGTATATTCCATATATTCAATATGGGCAGTGCAATGACTTCATCTAACGTCTTTGTAAGTCTATGTCACTGAGCACAAAATAACATTTTATTATTGATGTCTTCATGTTGTTTATGTGTCAACAACAAGCGAATTCGCATAAGCAGAAATTTCATTAAGTACACAATAAAAATTGCTAAGCAGTATAATGGGCAAACTCTGCTGTCTTTGACAAGAACTAATATAAGCGTATATACATATATATATAATATTATTGGAATTTTGGCAAAGACTTTCATACAACTAAGAATGTAGGCCAAAAGACCAAAGCGTGCTACATTTTTTTCAAACAATATTCAATTTAATTCTGAACAACTTAGTACCGCAAACAAAAAATTACAGCATTTCTAAATAAATATGTTAAAGCTGTTTGCCAATCTTGGGATATGTACTTTTTCAATTTCAGATTGCTATATTATTTGTTCTATGAAATCTATTCATCTTAAATTATTAAGCCTGATACTCTCACTCACTCCCTGACTGAAGATCAGCGCACAGCCCAAACCATGAAAGAAAGCATGCTGAATTTTTTGTACAGTAATTGTATCTAATGTTAAAAGTGAGTACTAGCATTGAATTTTGGAAAATGTGGTCGGGAAATGTGTTGTCGTATCATCCCAACCTGTTGAAACTCATGCGGACCTGATTATATACAGCAAGAATGAAAGATTTGCTGTGAATGTCCGATCAGATCGAAAGGTATTACTTTAACTAAGAAAATTGCATACTAAATCTTTTGGTAGCTCACCTGGATCATGAGATATACGCGAAGGGAAAAACATACGGAATTTTACTTATGGGGCTTTTTGGTTTTTTTTTTAACGCAAAAATGAATGACACCTTGTTCATCCCAATCTGACAATTGGTTCAAAAGTTTTACACACTTTTTAAAATTTGAGTGGCTTTTCCAAATTGAGATGAAAAGGTTGTCAACGCATTGAGGTAGCTGTCTAGAATTTTGTGGACTTGTTCCCCATCGTAACCCAAGAAACGTTTGTTATGCCACTTTTCGCTTAGCGGGAAAACGCTGAAAACAGCTAGAATTGACACGCCCACAGTTTTCAAACCAAATAAGCTACAGGCACGTTCTACATTTCATTGGAAAGAGCTTTTAACTTGAAAATTTTTTCCTTAATCTTTTCCAATTTTATCGATTTCATTTGGCTTTATTTTATTTATAACAAAAAGCAAGCGTTGATCTTGATATTTATAACCTCATATAAGCCTAAGCAACATATTAGCTAAGAATGCGTTGATCTAAAAGTCACATTCTGGAGCCCAGGCTTACACAGCCACTCTCAAATATTTTCATTCTCCAAGTTTTTTTCCACCTAGTAACATCGAGTTTCTAAAATCATTTTTAATTTTTACTCAAGTGAGATATAAAGTTTCAAATATTAACAAAAATCGTTTTGAAAAGTATTAATAGTCTTTTTACATATTTATAAACTTATGAAAATCAAAATTAAACAAATTAAACCACAACAACAGCTAGCACCCCTTGCATACTTAGAAACAATAGCAGCGTTGCTTCTATTATTTGATACCCAAGAAACTACCATGGAGAAAATGCACCAACTTACAGAGGAAGAAGTGTTTCAACACACGAAGGAATTGAGCCTAGACACAATTACGCAATTAAATTTTTGCACAAGTAACATCGACGATATTTCTATATTGAAACGGCTGACTGGGCTTGAGGGTTTGGCGCTTAGTAACAACAATATCAGCAGCTTGGAACCTCTCTCCGAGTGCACTAAACTACAGACCTTATGTATTCGCAATAACAATATTCAAAATATCGATGAGATTTTACATTTGCAAAAATTGTCGGAGCTCCAGTCTTTATGTCTAGGAGGAAATCCAGTCTGCGAGCGTGAAGACTTTCGTGCATTTGTGTTTCGCGTATTACCTACTCTCAGAACCTTGGATGACGTGGAATTCGGTAAGGAGAACCCCATTGAGGATCCAGGAAATCGTGAGGCTCTAGTAGATTGTGATGCTCTAGTAGATTGTGATGCTCTAGTAGATTGTGATGCTCTAGTAGATTGTGAGGTTCAAGGAGATTGTGAGGTTCAAGGAGATTGTGAGGCTCTGGGAGATTGTGAGGCTCTGGGAGATTGTGAGGCTCTGGGAGATTGTGAGGCTCAAGGAGATTGTGAAGCTCAAGGAGATTGTGACGCTACATCAATTCGTAAGGATCCAGTAAACCGTGAGGGTCCCGCAGCCCATGATGATTTACCAGATCGTACGGATCAATCGGACTCCGACCATAGTGATAATCGCTACCGCCCTCGTAACTCGTCTCCAATGAGGTATCCACAAATGAAGCGATCGTGCAATCATCTGTGTGCCACTGTATTAATAGTCAGAGAATTAGACGAGTTGGAATTGAGGGTATTAGCGGAAGTCGTGAGCGATCGCTTAGATGAGCTGAGGCGTGAACAATGAAGATGGCGTATCTATAAAGGATCTACGAAAGAAAACAATTATTAGTTATGGCAAATCTTTAAATTTAAAATTTTATTCAGGCCTTCATTAAACAGCATTTATGCTAAAAAAAATAAATACAATTTTAGAAACATACATATATGTTATTTCATAAACGGGATAAGTTCAGTTTGCTCAATTAAAAGTAAGATTTGGGCACCAATAATTTAACCCAGTTGGAAGCCACATTTTTGAAATGAACGCTGAATCGAAGTTGAGAAACGAGAAAAGAGAATTTGATAACTTGTATACCCTTGCACATAGCTCAACCATCAATTTTTGTGCTTGTCCAGAATCGATTTCAATTATCACATTTGACATTTCAGAAAACTTGCTGAAAACAAAAAAAGCAGCAGTAACAGAAACTCAAGTCTTCTTGTTTATTATATTGCCAATTGACAAGCTGCAGAGAAAAGCGCAAGACGCGTAACTGATCCGTTTCCGTTTCTGCTTCAAAAAGGTGGTCCGCCGAAGCCCGCGACATGATGCATCCTGGCGGAAAAGGACGTCGACGGAGCCATACGCAATATCCATAGTCATGGCAATTTTGTTTAGAAACTTTTAATTAGTGTTGCAAAAGTTTTTCAATTAACACCACCTGCACAACTATTTATTTTACTGGCAGCGCTGCCTCTGTCGCTGCTGCCGCCCTGCTGCCGCCCTGCTACCTTCTTCGAAACATTTTTCGAGCAAAAGCAAAAGCCGTGTGCTAACATTATTGTTGTTCCTATTGTTGTAGCTGTCAACAGTAAATTATAAAAATAATTTTGCACTTGTTTGTTGCTACTGAAGGTTTTTTTTTTTTTTTTTTAAATGTTTGTGCATCTAGCTACCTACACAACATTGTACAATACAATATAATTTACAGCCGTCGTCCTCTGTCCTCGTCCTTGCCCAGTGCCACATTCATTAATCCTGGCCAATACAAAATATTGAAATGGAAATTGAAATTGCGGCAAGCCACTTTTATGGAATATTTTTTAATTGATTTTTACTTATGCTGCCCGCCATTGGATCGTAATTTAATATAAATTGTGCAACTTTTGACAGCTCCAAACAGTTGCCAGTTGTTTTTCAATATTAATTAGCGACACTTGAAATGCCTGTGTGTTGTGTAGAATCTAATAGATATGAAAATCCGCAACTTTTACCAAAATGAAAATCAGCACACTGTTCTAACTACATTAAGAGCGAATATCAATTTGAAATGTACAAGACTAGATTTTCTTTTTCTGTTGCTGTTTTTGATTTTAGGGAGTTTTATGAAATGTCAAATGTGAAAATGTGAAATTGAAATCGATTCTGGACAAGCACAAAATTGTCGGTTAAATTAAAGTTTTCAAAGATTTTGTTTTAGTTCGATTTTGCAGTGAAGAAATTATCTTGTCCGATTTTAAACTTCAATAACTTCGCCAAAATTGAACTGATTTCAATGCGGAATGTCGTTTTGGTAATAATTTGTCATCTAGACTGTCTTTGTATTCAAGTTTTGATTGATTTCTAAAAATAAGAATTGACAAATTTATTTCTATTTTAATATGCAGTTTATTGAATGCATGCAACAAATTTTGGAGTTCTCGCTATGTTATTGAGACTATAATACTAAAGTATAATTTAACCATTTTCCATAAATGTTTTTTTTTTTTTTGTGATATAATCTAACGATTAGCGTTCACAGCCCTGCTTATCCAATCGACAGGATACGGCTAGCTCTACTTTCCTCAAGCTCTCATTATCGAGTTCCTCGATAATGTTCATAGCGGCATTCAACAGATTGAAGTTTCGCTTCTCTTCTCGACGACGAGTAACTGAAGCCAAGTCAGCTTGGCGATAATATGTTGGATCTGATGATCGTTCCGTCCAAATCTTGTCCTTTGGACGCACCTGTCTTCGACCGACAACTGGACACTCCTGAACATATTGATGTCTCTCCTCATATCCATTGGATGTCAGCTTCGCTGACCGTCCAAGTGTATTTGAGGCCGATAGACCTTGGCGATAATATGCCTGTTGACGTGAAATTTCCCACTGAAAGTCTTCCTGGGGACGCGCCTGTCTATAGCCGGCATCCAGGCTCTGCTGATCACATTGATACCTCGGCTCACGGGCATCTTCATATACAAAGGATGTTCTGCTCACCGACCGTCGATGAGCTCTTGGAACCGACTCAGCGTATCGGTTATCACTACGGTCAGAGTCCTCAGCTTCGGACGGTGGATCCCAACGGGCTGCTGAAGTTTCACGGCTTGCTGGCTTCTCACAGGCTGCTGAAGCCCAACGATCTTCAGGAGCGTTACGGGCAGATGGAGGCTCACTAGGTGCTGAAGCCCAAAAGTCTTTTGGTGGCTCTCGGGCTGGTGGACTCTCTCGGGTTTCTGGAGCCTCACGGGTGTATGCAGGCTCACGGGCAGGTAGAACCTCACGACTCGCTGTTGCTTCACGGTTTACTGGAGGCCTTCGAGATGCTGCAGCTTCACGGACTGCTGGAGCCCTGCGAGGTGCTGGGGCCTCGCGGACTACTTGAGCCCTGCGTGATGTTGGAAGCGCACGTGTTGGTGAGGCCACTCGGGCTGCTGGAGCCTCACGCACTACTGGAGCCCTACGAGATGTTGGAAGAGCACGGGTTGGTGAAGCATCTCGGGCTGCTGGAGCCTCACGCACTACAGAAACCCTACGTGTGGTTGGAAGAGCACGGGTTGGTGAAACCTCTCGGGCTTCTGGAGACTCAAGGGTTGGCGAAGTCTCTCTGGCAGTTGAAGCCTCTCGCAATGGTAGAGCCTCACGAGCTCGAGGTTCGCGTACTGGAGCCCAGCGAGCTCCTGGTAGCGGACTCGCTGCTGTAGCCTCTCGAGCTTCTTCAGCTTTACGAACTGCTGCAGCCTCACGGGCTTGTTGAGCCTTACTGACCACTGGGGCCGCACCAGCGCGCTTGACCTCAACCGGTTTATCCACGCCATATGGCAAGTCATCTAATATTTTGAGATTAGGCAACGCGCGAAATACATACGAACGATAGTCTGCACGCTCGGCGCATGGATTTCCGCTTAGATGCAACTCCTGCAGCTCAGGCAAGTTCTTCAAGTAAGTTATCTCATCGATATTTTTAATTTGATTATTGCGTATGAACAAGGTCCTTATCTTAGTGCAATGCATTAATGGTTCCAAGGTATTGATACTGTTGTTAGTAAGCGACACAACTTCCAGCCCCGGCATCTGTTTCAATATATTTATGTCATTGATGCACCGGCCACAAAAGTTAAGCTCTTTAATTACTTCCAGGTGCGAATTCTTCGTGCGTTGAATTACTTGTTCTTCCGAAAGGCGATACATTGTGTCAGCTTTAGTTTCTTGGCGATACAACTGTCAACTGTAGTTTCCTGGCGATACAACAATGTTGTTAATGCTTGTAAGTATGGAAGGTTTGTTAACTGTGACTGTGGTTGCTCTTATTGATATCAATTGCCTTGCGAAGAAATTTTAATTAGTTTCAATTTGTTTTATTTGCAATTTGTGACCGAAATTATTTTGTATTTAATAAGTTAATGAAAAAATAAAAAGACTATTAATACTTGCTTAAATGATTTTTTTGTACTCTTAGAAGCTTTGTATCACACTTGAGTAAAAAATAAAAATTGTTTTTAGAAAAATATAGATGTTACTTTCCTCAAAGAAACTTGGTGAATGAAAATATTTGAGAAAGCCTGTCTAAGTCTGAGCTCGAGTATGTGACTTTTTGATCAACGTCTTCTATAATTTGTACTTTGTAAATATCTAGATCAACGCTTGCTTTGGTTTATATATTTTTAATTTAGCGACTAATTTTTACTTCTAAATAAAATAAAGCAAAAATAATGAAATCAATTTGTTTTCAATCACAGCGTTTCAATTCTGAATATGTTATTGAATCTGAACCTGATTGGTTGATAAATAAAAAATGTTATAAAATGAATCTACTGAGAAACATGCAGCTTTCTTTCACTTATGTTTCGGTCTGTGTGATGGTCGCCCTTGAGTGTTAAGTGAATCAGGTTGAAGAGATTTATATGTAAGTAAATACTATATATTTTTATTCAATTAGTTTAATATAGCTCTATACTATGTATCACATTATTTTACACTAACCACGGCAATCTAAATCAGCCAAATATCTCATCAAGCAGGTATTTACAACAAAAATTTAAACGTCTCCCACAATGTGTTTAATTTCCGTGACAACATCCTGTCGCTTGTCGCACATACCCTTGTGGATGGTATTATAATTTGATCACGAAATGTGTAGCGCATTGAAAGAGATGTCTCGTGATCAGCATCAACAGCCAAGTCATGTTCGTCATGTATGTCTGTCCGTCTGTCCGTCTGTCTGTCAGTTTATATGCGTTTTTGAGTTTGTTCTAGAGCAATCTTGATGAAATTTGGCATAGATGCTTCTTATTATTGCAGATAGTACCTATAGTTGAATTGGCCAAATCGGATCACTACATCTTATAGCTGCCATAGGAACAATCGGTTGGAAAACAAGTTTTCTTTTGCAAATCTTTGCTGCATCGCCATGCCGAAGATAACATTTCTTTCTTGTTCTTGTTTTCAATTTGGACATGCACACAATCAAATAAATTTTCATTATGAAAATATTAAGTTCACTTTTAATGAAATCTGATTCTATGTACCAGCATATTTCAATAAAAATGTGAAAATAATAAATATTACCATAATTCATATTTGAAATTTTTAATTTAATATGGTTTAATTTTTATTATTTTAGTCAACATAAATAAATTTATATAAATTTCTTTCAAAATAAAATTTAACATAATTAAAATTCATATTTAATATTACATAATTTCTAAATAAAATATTTTTATCTTTTTTGTTAAATCAAGTATAAAAGCTTAAATTTAATGAAAGTTAAAATATTTGAATTCAGTACAAAACATATTTAAATTAAATTTTTTGTAATGTAAGAGTCTTTGCAGTACATTTTACACCGATTAATATTTAAATTTTATTTATTTTCAAATGAGGATAAGGCAAGTTTGATCAGCCATATATGTATATATACCTTATGGAATCGAAGACATTTCATTTAGTGACAAAGTTATAATACCCACTGCAAGGGTATACTATAAAAAGGCAAGTATTTTTGTTGTTGTTTGGCAAGTGCCAATGTTGGCCGTGACCCACGTTTCAAATTTAAAATAACTTGAAAGACTTGAAACAAGTCATGGCTGCTATTGTTGTTTTAGTTGTTGTTGTTGCCACAAGAGCTGACAGGAGCTGCGTCACGCCGGAAGTCTTTGGCAATAATAGAAAACACACCCAATTTACGTGGAAAAATAATTCACTGGGCGAAACAACAACAACAGCTGCCGCTGCTTGCGTCGACTTCCTGTGCGTTCCGTGTGGAAATTTACCTTTTAGATCTCGGGCGGACCCCTTGTCGTGATATTTTGTCAACTCCTGTTCTTGTGCGACACAATTCCATCCAAAAAAAGAAGCAAATAAGGCGAAAAAAAGAAAGCTGGAAATTCAGCTGACACGTTCAGAGGACGCAAAATTTCCATGGCCAGCGAAATTCAAATGATAATCTGTATAATGGACAGGCCGTTTGGCCGGAAATGACTTAGTGTTTGTTGGAAATTAAACGGGACAGCTAACTGTGAATGGAGCAGAAGAAGAGATGTAGCTGCTCATTGGCCACTCGGAAGAAGGTGTACTTAATTTAATTGGAAAGTGCGTGTCTCTCACTCTGTACAGGATATGTGCGTCCATTAATTGCAAATGCCAATGGAAAAGTTTTTTTGGTGCGACACAAATTGTTGTCAAGTGCCACAAATCGTGGCTAAGAACACACCGGGGAGTGATTTTAATACACCAAAAATGGCTTAGCAAAGTGCTTAATACAATGTGCTAATAGACACACACACATTAAAGTAACACCCGCAATATTCTATTGTACTACATGTCAATATTTGTGCTGTAATTAATTAACGAAAAACGCCGATGACAGTTACATTTTTAGTGAACACACGAGTCCTTGAATGCTTACACAGATACACTGATACACATATTCTATATAGTATATATTCGTATGGCAGTCAACGAATACATTTTTCTATATAGATCCCTTGAGTGCCGTTTCAAGCATTTAACATGTGCGATAAATGGGACAGGCGCTCTGCTAATACATTCCTATTAATAATAGACTGCGGCAATGTCATTTGTCATGCACCAGACAGAAACAGATATAAGTCTGATATACAGATAGAGACAGAGAGATACAGATATACAGATATACAGATATATATATATATATATATATATATATGTAGAAAAGGGGCAAGGCTGATTGCCGCCTTAAGGTAAACAGCTTCATAATTCTCCATAGATTGTCGATTTCTGCCTACGCTGCCTGTGACATTTAGATGAAAAATTGCCAAACAAGTGCACAAAATAATGTCAAAAGTTGATAAATTATTACCTGCTAAATTTATGAGAATTATTACCTCTTTTATTTACACTTCAACCTAAAGGTCATACAAATAGCTATATGAAAAATAACTCAATCTACTTAATATATTGCGAAAGGCACAACATTCTGTTGAGTGTAAAGGCTTCTAAGGAAATAAGAATTTGAAAATCTCAAGCAAAGGTATACAATTCTTACTATTAATTGCATAAGTCCTTAAATCCTGCTAAATAAGGAAGTCATATTTCAAAAATTGCACCTCATTTTGTAGTTGTTTTGCAGTCACAGGTGCCGCTAAGCGTATACTTAATATGCAATTTATTCTGCTCCAAAGCCAAGGCTATACAAACAAAAGGCAGTCAAACAAATGCGACACGTTAATATATGTATATAGGTATATATACAGTAGAACTATAGATTTTCTATACATATATGAACTGTACGAGACTGGAAAACTTTGTAGACTGGCAAGCGCCTTGCATTTGTTTGCCATTTGATAGTTGCTTTCATTGTCGTCTTTGGGTGCTGCTGCTGTTGAAACTGCTGTTGAGAATCAATTTGGCAAAAGTCATTGCATTCAATTGTTACTTGACAAAGGACAAATGGTGTTGATGCCGTCTAGCACACACACACACACACACACACACACACACACACACACACACACACACACACACACACACAAACATACATATAGTCAGCTATGAAGTCAGCCAGCGATTATTTATTTTGGACACATGTATTTTGAATTTCCACTTGGAGTCGCCGTAAATTGTTTCCATTGCGTTTGCCAGAGCGTTTAAAAAGTTATTGGCCAAGTGGCTATGGTTGAAACAGCTTTTCAATTGCTTGCCAAAAAATACTAAAAAGAACCTCTCGCCCCAGACAAACGAACAGACTGGCAGACAAACAGTTTGACTCTAGTCCAGTCAGACAGAGCCGTGGTCCATTCCATAAATTTGTAAAGTGGTGGCATCGGTTAGTGCATAACTTTTGTGGCATGCCAAAAGCCACAAAAAGCAAAGCATTGCAGCCATGAATAACACACACACACACAAACACACACACACACACACACACACACACACACACACACACACACACACACACACACACACACACACACACTCACTCACCAACACTTCAAAGGCATTTTATAGCTTTATATGTGGCATACATTTGTGCGCAGTCGAAAAAAAATATACATATGTATATATCGTTAGCCATTGGCGGCGCCAGCAGGCGGCTTTTGACTACTTCTCTTTGTATTCGCACTTGTGTGATAAGTGAGTGATATGAACTCTCTCACACACACACACACACACACACACACACAAAGACCTTTTAGGTCAGCTCAAAGTGCAGTGAACTCTGCACAAACTAATTAAAAAGAAATCCTGCGACATAACCACAAAAGCCACAAATACAAAGTACATGTCAAACAACAGTTTTATCGCTCGTTTGATTTCGGTTAACCAAATCAAACGAATTTTTAGCTGATTTTCAAGATGCCATTTTAAGTATTTCAAAAGTTATAATTTATGCCAAGAGTCCGCATAATATAGAGCAGAGAAATAACCTTTCTTAAAAGTCACTCTGTTACAAATAAATCAGACTTGTTTTCATTTTAAAGTACATTTTTAAGATTAAGAATTAAATTTCAATGCTTAAGATTAAGAATTAAATTTCAATGCTTATAATGTTTTATTTTTAAATAAATATCAAAAAGTTTTCATTCTCCTTTATCAACAGCATCCAGAACGCTTATAAAGGATTCCAAATTCGATCCAAATACAGCTAAAAATTTTAACCTACATTTTCGAGTACGATTAAGAGAGAACGAATGCTATTTATATATTTCCAGCATTGATTTGAAAGCAGAAGTTACAAACAATAGTCAACACATGTTTTTAATGTGTTCTGCACTTAAAAATGGAATTCAGCTTGGTTTACCACTCCACAAAAACAACTTTGATCGAGCTCACAAAAAATAGTGATTGTTAAACTGCAAACGAAGGAATTGAAAGGCATAAGCGATCAGTTTACTGATATGATGGGAGAGAAATTGAGGGAGTTATAATAAGATAGTTAAGGAGAAGAGGAACTACAAATAATGATTGTTTGTCTTTTTTTTTATTAAAAAAATAGTTAATAAATTATAGTTACTTTGAGACAATATACCAATTTTCATCTTTAAAAATCATCTATGCATTTTCCACACGATCTAAAAATATGTACTTTTTATTGATTAGCTTCAAAAATAATGATTAATTTTGAGTTATGCTTTACAACTTAACCAAAAATCATTTGCTTTGAGCAACAAAATAAAACGCATGAAATAATAATGATTGTTCTTTGAGTTTTATTTTGCTTAAAAATTAAACTCATTTTGTGCCTTCCATTTTTTTTCTAATGGAATGAAGGTTAATGAGTAAATCAGTAAAATTTAATATTAATCATAATTTAATCATTTTTATAATAAAACTTATAATGATTACAGTCTCTGTTTGTCCTCGAGACATGCTCATAAAAAATATTTCAAAGTCAATTTTTCTGCTTTTTATGCGTTGTGCCCAATGTGTCCGTAAGTTTTGAGAAATATTCTGCGAGCTGTGCTTAAAAGTGGAATTCAGAGCAAGTATCATTATAAAACGGTGTATGTTTACAATTAGGCAATTAAAAGAGCCCTAAAAGTGTATAATGATCTGCCAACTAAAAACCGTTTTGGTTTTTGTCAAAACAAATTTCTAATTAAGAAAATTATACAAAAATTCTTTCTATAAATCTAAATAACGAATAATTTAAGTTAACCAGCAAGTCGATTGAAATAAAAAACAAATAAAAATTGTTTGCAAATACGGATTAATTCATCCTTTTTTGAAACATGCCTCGCACAGGTTACATTAGTCAAAATTCTTTTACGAAAGATACAGTCCCAGGTGAAAATAACTTCAGACTACACAACACATAGATGAAAATATAAAGAACCGACTGCATTCGATGGACTAAACCAGCAGCGCAGCATTCAAAATATGAGATTGAGTTGGGAACTTGAGTTTGGAATTCTCATGTTCGAATTGGAATACGGTACCTCAGTTGGCTTGTGGAAGCCTGCCTAATGAAATTGTGCACTCAATCGAGCGTAACGATGAGCGAGAAGTCAGCAGAAATTGAGGTTGCCGCTGAAGCTGATGTGAAGCATTATGATGTTATGATGTTATGATGATGTTTGTGGCACTCTTTCGCTTCAATGTCATAGGTAGCATACTTTTTGCTGCCGCCTGGCGGCACAAATTAACTTCAAACGATGTTAAACTGCTATCGCAGAGCGCATAATGTGCACAGGTGTGTGGAGTTGGAGGTGGAGGTGTATTCGGGATTGGGGTGATTTGGAATTGAGAACTGTGAGGATGATGCTACTCTTGCTGCTGCTGCCAACATAAAATTTTGTTTAATGCCCTCATGTTGCCGTTGAACAGCCAGTGGCAATCCCGATTCGCACCACCGTTCACCCAACTGCTCCATTGCCAATGTGATTTTGAATATTTAGCATATTAGCCAAATGGCGCGCTTTTTACTTGGCGCATCCGTTGCACAAACCAAAAACGGAGTATAGCTCTCTTGCACTTTGCATGCGAACTAGGACCAGAAGCAAAACGAGGACGGGGACGAGGACGAGGACCTCGTGCTGTTTTTAAATGGCATTTTGAATTTTAACGACCATAAATGCAAGCTTATCTTAAATGCTCTTTTACGGCTGAATTTATGTTTTGGCTGCTGCTGTGTCTTTCTCTTTATAGACATTTGGTTTTTTTTTTTTGTATTTGGAGTTGGTTTTGCTGGGAAAGAAGCCAACTTAAGATTATGAGTTTCAATTACCTTTGTAGTGCCATTCTATGTCGATTAATACGTGTCTCCGCATATTCAATTTGTAGTCCTTCCAGGCTGCAATACAATTCATGTACCACTTGTTCTTCAAAATGAATTCGTTTTGCGGTTGCAAATATTTTGAAAAATTATACAAATATTAGAAAAATTGTACTTTTGATAGAGCTATAAATAATATGACATAAACAAAGACTTGGAGTTAATCTGAATCTTAAAAGTATCCTATTTGAACAATATATACCATGGTAAGCTGTTGACTTTTGTGTTTATTTAAACTTGTTCCGCATTCCATTTTCAGCAACACTTTGTGGTATTGAAAGTTCTTGAAGTGTTCAAAATTTTACTGTTGCGGTTGACAAAAGAGCTTACTTGCATTCAAAAATAAATTTGTATTTCAATATATAAAGTTGATAGTATGACCATATCTTTATATATTTTGAAAATGAATACACAACAAATTAGCTAAACTGAAATTGATATTATGTGTCCAGCCTTTAGCTTAAAGTGGAAGTGAATGTTAAGGCTTTCACTTTTTATGGACTATGGAACAAGAGCTTGAGGGCAACTATCAAATGTATTTAGTAGTCATAAAATTTAGTGCACAGTTAACGACCCAAGATCTCAAATAAACTCAGCCGCCTTAAAGTAGACTGCACTTCGCATCGCTCGCTACAAATTCGACCTTCAAACAGCCTCTTGGCTCCGTGTGTTCTTAGCTGTTAGTTCTTAGCTGTTAGCTGTTGGATGTTAGCTGTTTGGTTGGCTGTTGGCAGTTGGCAGTTTGCAGTTGGCACCTGCTTGAAATAGCGCCTTCTCGGTTCGTCATTAACGGATGCATAAATATTTACAAGGCACATAAAACTCATATGTGAACTTAGTGAGACTTACACCACTGCGCATGAGACGTGCACCACCTGAAAGGGGCAAACACTTGCCTTCATAAATTGAGCGCCGGGTAAGAAGTACTGTGTAATGGGGTTGGAGATGGTATGTGTCCCCTTTGAGACTTAAGTTTCAACATGAGTTATCATCACGTCTAATCGCGTTAATTAAACAACTTGGTTTACCTTGGCAACACCAACAAAATGCTGCACCCCAGAGAGTGTTTGACTAACAGATACTCTGTACGGTAACCTGACCTGCCATACTTATTCACAGTACGTCAAGCAGTGCACTGCTTTAAATACTGCTTAAAAAAACAACATTTGGCTGTGTTTGTTATTCGAATGCTGGCGTTCTTGATAAAACATGTGTGTAAAAAGCGACATTTTTATACTCAGATAAAAAGAAATATATATAAAAAAGAAGATATAAAACCTTCGGGAATTTGGTGGACGGCAGTCCACGCTAGGGACAGTATGGCATAAGAAATCCCTCTTTATGCGTTTTTCATAATTTTGCAGTAGATAATTAACCCCTTTCATACATTTTAAATGGGTATAGCACACTAACAAAAAGCAGCTGGCTGAAATTATCCTTCGTTTAATTGCACTAAGAAGCTGGCTGGTCGACTTTTCGTAGTTTCAGGACTTGACGGCGAATTCGACTGTCAATTTTGAGTCAAGCCATCTTAAGATGTAATTAAGCTACGTCATCGTTTTCCACTATCGCCACGCCCAGGGGCGGGCATAAAAAAAATGTGGAGGGTCTGAGTATTGCAGCCAAGTTGACTTTGTTGTGGTTTTTTAATTGCTGTCGCCTTATGTACGAGTAGTATTTAAAGGTACTTAATGAGTTACTCAATCGTACTCGTTTTAGCCGCAGTTTATTAATTAATTTGTGGTTTACTTCTGAAACAGCAGCGAGGTGTAAAAAATATTTCATAGTTGCTTATGCATCAATTGTTTGCATTACTTTGCCGCCACTTTGTGCACTTTGAAGTGGTTTGCAAATGAATGCAACAACAAATGGCTACAACATTTAAAACAGTTGACAAGCTGCAATATTTTTCATGCCTCCGCCAACACTATCCTCATTAACTTCATTTAGCCTGCAGCATAAGCCAAACACTGAATAACGAACAACGAATAACGAACAACGAGCACTTCCCTTACTGTTAATCCTCAGCGGCCTAATGTTCAAATGTTGGAAAATTGAGACGACAGAGTGGGCGGGGGAGGGGAGTAAAAAAAAAATAAGGAAACTTTTGAGTGATGCTTGCTGTGCGATAAGCGCTCCCCAGCTATAAAGCTCCAACTCCCAAAGCGACGACTGTGCTTTTGCCTTTGACTTTGCCTACACTATTCAACAAACTATACAATCTAAGCTTCCTATAAAGTTTGATAACAATTTATAATTATACCCTTGTTATAGCCTTATACCCTTATTCTTTCTGCAAGCAATACATATGTCAGAATCGGGCAGATCGGACCACTACAGCATATAGCTGCCATAGGAATGATCGGTTGGAAAAGGGTATATATCTTCGGCACGCCGAAGATAACATTTCTTTCTTGTTTTTTTTATATTTTCAAAGAGTTTGGTAAAGCACAAGTAGTAAGAAAAATCATATCGTTGTTTTAAGCATAACTAAATTGTTTTCCATTTGCTGTAGCATAGTGTTCTTAAAGAGTGAGTCGTGGGCTGATTTTTGTTAGGGTCGGGGGTCACCACTTTGCTAGTCCAGGACGAGGATGAGGATGAGGACAAGCGGCACAAAAGTTTGTTTGTTCATTTGATGGTAATTATTGTAAATGGCGGCTGCGGCGCAGGTGGAGTTTTTTGGCGCTTTGATAAAAATTTGAGGCAGAGAAGCGAAATGCGAAAAGCGAAAGCGAAAAGCGCTTTGGGCGCTGATTGAGCAACCAAATAAATGCGCCAAACTTTGACAATAGCTGATGATGTTGATAATAGAACGATGCTGCTGCTGCTGATGATGCTCCTGCTTTTGGTCCTTTTCAGCTTTAGCTGCTGCTTCTACTGCTCCTTCTGCTGTTCCTGCTGCTGCTGTTTCTCATGATGATGCTGATGCCAGAAGCTTGGTGTTTATTATGTTGTGGCTGTGGCGTCGCTCGTTACGCTGCTGAGGTGTGTTCTGATGCTGCTGGACCATCGTCCTGCGTTCTGCGACCTGCGTCCTGCGTCCTGCCAGCCGTGTCTGTGCGCCCAGCGGCTACAATGTGAAAAGTTGTCGCTACCAACTAGTTAATGGCGTTTGTGTGTTGCCCTGACTCAGTTTCTGAGTCCAGGTGTTTGGCATTTCGTTGTCTGCCAGTCTGCGCTCCCTGGTCGCCTACCCCCTCCCCCTTGACTACATCGCCCTGTTCACCAAATGTCTGTGGCTATGGAACATATTACCTTAATACTCAAGCTGCTAACCTACAAATGTTCCCTCTGAACTGCTAATTGAAGGTAGCTGACAGTTTAGCCAACAACAACAATGATTGAGTTGTTAGCTGTCAGGAATGCAATTTATTGAAAATGTCTTTACTATATGGAACTTTTGTGCAGTTGGTCGATACAACGGTAAAGCATTTAAAGGCTTTGTATCATATCCATATTATAATAAATATATGTATCTAAGAAGTAAATATTTCATTAATTTATGATTTATTTTCCTAGTGCATTCAGGAATTTCTTAAATATTTGCGGTAATCACAATGATTATGTCACAATTTTCATTTAATTTTATTTAATATTAATTTTGATTTTGATTGCATTTTGCATTAACATAAATTTACTTATTTACTTTACTATTTAAATATAAATTGAAATTTTTAATTTTAATGAAAATGTATTTTTATTATCATTATTATTATTATTATAACTTTTATTATAATTATAGTTTTTATACTCTGTTTTCCGTAATGGAAAAAAAGAGTATATTGGGTTTGTGAAATGTCCGTCCGTCCGTCTGTCCGTCCGTCCGTATGAACGCAGTTTTTTCCACAGTTTTGAAGCTAGAGCATCCAAACTTGGCATACATGTTGGTATATACCATAGTCAGACAAAGTGTCAAGATCTCCCCACCACCCTCACCCCTTCCCCCATAAACCACAAAAACCTATATCTTCCACAGTTTTACAGCTACAACTACCAAATTTGACATAAGGACTACTGACCACATCCTTGACCGACCTGCCAAAAAAAAAATATGCCACGCCCATTACCGCCCCCGCAAATGAGCTAAGCCTGTATCTCCTACACCCTTATAGCTAGAAACCCCAAATTTTGCAGTACGACTCCATTTGAACTCTTCGATAGATTGGAGAATTTTGCCACGCCCACCCCCGCCCCAGTAAACGAGCGATCATTTCGACAAGTACGCGTCTCGCTCTGCTTTGGGCGTTTGCAGCGTTCTGCACTTAGTAAAAAAAAAGTACAAAGTTCGTAGCATATATATATACATAAGTAGTCTTCAAAAGAATTTAATTTAATATACTTACAGAAAACAGAGTATATATATATATATATATATATATATATATATATATATATATATATATATATATATATTAACATAATAAGGACTCTGTTCATTCCAACTACACTTTGGCCTGCAGCAAATTCCAACATTTTTAATTTGATTATTTTAACTTAATGATAGAATCTCCTTGACAAAGTCCATCCTATACCCATCTTAATGTAAATGTAATAAGAAAAAAAGCCATAATTTAATAAGCAAACAAATAAATCGAAGGACTACACCAAACCTGTCCACAGGCCAACAGTTCAGAGCACGACAAATTGCCATTGATTGGATGCATACAAAGTATGTGAGTACAGTTAAGAAAAAGAAAAGGAAAATTGTTTTTTTCTTTTTAATTTTACCAAGATGCCCTAGGGCAGTTTCTGTAAAAGGAAGTTTTCTGTTGCAGCTCACCAAGTCAAAGGTAGAGAACTGGAAAATCACGTTTATATTTCACATTAGATGCTGAGCGACATTCGCACAACAATAACAATAACAAGAACAAGAACAGAATGAGAGACTCATTCAATTTTTTGTTAGCATAAAATGAAAGAGTGGAGCAAAAATCTTTACTGGGCATTATAATTTTATAAGAAAATTGCAGTGTTTTGCTGTGCTGAGCAAGACGAGCACAACACAATAATATCAACAACGGCAACAACAATTCATTGAAAGCCATTCAAGCAAACTATAGACAGCAAAATGGATGGGCTAAAAAACGTAGA
The DNA here is from genome assembly GCA_949708635.1 of Hirtodrosophila cameraria. Lineage (NCBI taxonomy): Eukaryota > Metazoa > Arthropoda > Insecta > Diptera > Drosophilidae > Hirtodrosophila > Hirtodrosophila cameraria. Next base: position 49,165,491 of record OX453090.1, read on the forward strand.
AAGAAAAAACAGGAGCAAGGAATAGCCAAGGGCGGTTCGAATCTTAACTACACTTTCCTATACGATATGGTAATCTAAACTCAATTCATATTTGACAATATATCAATTTAATGACACAGCACTGAGAGAACTCTATGCAGAATTCATGCATTTTAAGCATGCATAAAATTGAACCTAATCCAACATCACAAATTTTGAATATTGTAATAACTTGCAAATGTTTGCATCAGTAATCACAAACTTAACATTAAAATGTAAAAATTATGACTTAAGCATAAATTTAAAAAAAAAATAAATGAATGCTGCCTAAATATACAAAAGTTATGCATTATTCACCATATATTGTGCACAAAAATAAAAAATGATGCTTAACTAAGCATAAATTACTGTTGCATGTAATATCAATTTTTAATTACAGTTTTTTCTTGATATTAATTGTGCTTAAATATGCAAAAATTTTGCATTTTTAATCAAATATTGTGCATAAGAATCAAAAATTCTGCATAAGTAAGCATAAATATCAACTTTAAACTAAAATTTTTTCTTGATATCTGTAAGAACACAATACATAAAATCTATAAGATATACATACCTGTTCCTGTTTTCGACCACTTTTTGCGGAATTAAAATTCCTTTTAATGTTCAAAATTTTCTTTTTCATTTGTTCATCTAGTAAATTCAATTCATTCACAATGGCAAGTTTATTCAGTCCTCGCAAATTGTTGTCAAAAGTGACAATGGCAACATTTAAGGAAACAAAATGGAAACCAGGACAGGTATTAAAAGTAAGCCGAATACATATTATTACTTATTCAATTGTTTCAATGCGTTACACAACTTCTAAAAAAATTCAAATACCCAACGCAAGGTTATTAAAAGAACGGCTGGTCAAATGCGTGTGTTGTGTGCTTGTGAGTTTGTGCATGAGCTTTGTGACGTGTCCTTTGTGTTTGTTTCTCTTCTATTTTGTTGTTGTTGGTCTTGTTGTTGTATGTGTGGCAGGACTCGCTTCGGCTTTCAAGTGCTATGAAAACCAGGTATGAGAGTGAGTCCAGAGCATTGGGTCCAGTTTAAACCTGACTGAAGATGTGTACTGTGGGTTGGTGCTACTTTTATGGTTTTGTATTTTCATTTCCGCTATTGTAAGTCATAAATGAAATATACGACTTCCGCCTTTTAGAATGGCCCTTTATTCTTTTTTGACTTAACGCACGAAAGCGATGAAAAAAATAGTGCGAAAACATTTCATTTTTGAAGGTGAAATGAAAGTCTCGAGCTATGTCAGCTAGGTCATTGCATTGCAATTTTCAGTTAAAACCCATTGCCAAAAAGTCAGACACATCATTTTGGATTAGCCGTAAATACTTTCTACACAAAGTAAATGTGTGTATGCCAGTTTGTGTGTGTGTGTGTGGTCAAATATTTTTTCCAATAGTTGTTGTTCTTTTCATCTGTGCATTGTCTAAGTTCATTTTCCAAACTGTTGACTTTTGCTGAGCACTTTTCCCTGGCTGCCCAGCTCAAAGGTGGAGTGTGCAATGTTTATGAAATTAAGTGCATAGAATACATAACCCCCTTCTGAGGTGAATGGCATTTGCCAAAACTGACCAAAAATTGCTTAAGGATAAGCGAAAAGAAACGAAATGAAACGAAACGAAAGGGAACGCTTCACTAGCTTTTAGTGCAAGTGATTTGTATGATGGCACATAAAGTTTTGAAGCTAAACTAAATGGTTATGTTCTTTTAGTATTCCCCTCGTTCTGCAATGTCATTAAAAAAGTTGAACAGTTAAGCTAATGACAATACTTAACACAAGTTTATTTTAAAGCCAAGCTCAAGTTATGCAATTTTTGATGATTTTGAAAATGTTTCGCATAGTCAAAAAGTTCGTACGACTCATTTATACAATATACAATATACAATTATTTAAATTATACAATATACAATTTATTAAATTATTTTGTTTAAAATTATTGCAGATTTTTTTCAAAATACTCTTGATCAACATTCAAAAATATACTTTTCATAAAGACTACTGTTTGCTTTTTCTACATTAAAGATTGCGAGTCATACATTTTTGGTAATTTTGCTGGAATGATATTTTAAACAAAAAGCAATGAGATCTGTCTGCAAATATGCATAAATCATAGGGGAAAAGTTTCAGGCTTTGCAGAATGACACGTAGAGCACTCAGAATGGCCTATTGACTATTCGACTAACGGGAATGCATACGCCAAGTTTTTAATGTGATAAAATGGCCAACACCCAAAATGAAATTAAAACTTTTTTTTTTTTTGGCACACACAAACAAAAGTCAAACAGATTTCGAATCGAATTCGAATAAAAAGCAGAGTTGGGCGTCGGAAGCAAATAAATGTATTAAATCAATAGAAGCTGAGTCGAGTTTTTGGGGGTCGGACGTCCGGAATCAAAAGTGATAAATCTAAGCTGGACGTGTGTGTTTGTTGAACGGCAACTCAACACTTACAGAAATTGAAATACGAAAAACCAAAATGAAAATGAAAATGAAAATGTAAATGAAAAGGACATGCGGCAATAAGAAGCTGAAATAAACAGCTCGACCAAAGCGTTGCCGAAACTATAAATTTTATTTCGTTTGAGGGGATGCCAATTTCAATGACACTTTAATTTAAATTCGCTCAAACGCAATTGCTGGGCACGCATCGTCGTCCTGCTCCTCGTCCTTATCCTTGTCGTCGCCGGTTGATAATCAAAGGATCTCAGCATCACCAACTGTCGACCATTCTCTCGACCTCTCGGGCCCCCAAACAATTTGGGTCGCCATTGAGCAAGTTGTCAAATTGTTTGAATTTATTTATTGACTTGCCGGAGCGGCATTTGCATTCCAGCTGAGAGATTTTTGACTCACTGCCTCCTTGCAGCAGCAGCGGCAGCAGCAGCAGCAGCAGAGACAGCAGCAGCGGATGTGTAAGCTCTTGCCTTTAGCTTGCATAATGAAAGGCAAGTGCATCCAGCCGGCACCCAGACATTATCAGAGTATAGAACGGTGGGCAAAATTCAAGAATTTCACTTTTTTATTGGAAAAATTAATGTTCCATGATTGTAACCAGAGCTCGAAAATATCTCTCAACACTTTAGATAAGCTGCAAAAGAACAGTTATCGAATAAAATGAACTAAAATACACTTTGAATTCTGTTGTTTGTGTTCTGTTTTGCTCATTTGCTCAATCAGAGACACGTTTCCCCACATATTTTTCCAAGAGTAACTGCCAAAGTTTTTATTCTATCTTTCACTCACTCAAAAACTCTATTTTGTGAACTCGATTTAAATTTGGTTGTACCAGTTCTACAGGTCTGCGAAAAACAAACATTGCTTAATTGCAAGGGCGTGCATTAGCGTGGCAAAAATATTTTTATCCAATCTATTTAATCTAGAATTCAACCTGCAAAATTTGGTGATTCTATCCAAAGGGGAGTGGAAGATACAGTATTTGCTCATTTGTGGGGGCGGGGTTGACTCTAGCTGTAAAACTGTGGAAGATACAGTTTTTTCCGTTTAAGGGGAAGTGGGTGAGGGTGGGAGGGAAGATCTTAGCACTTTGTCGACATGTACACCAAGTTTAGTTGCTCTAGCTCCAATACTGTGGAAAATACTGCGTTCGTACGGACGGACAACAGACGGACGAACAGACGGACGGACGGGCGGGCAGACGAACGGACGGACAGACGAACGGACGGACGAACGGACGGACGGACGGACATTTCACAAACGCAATATACTCTCTTTTCTTTTTGTTTTTCAAAAACAACAAGAACTTTATAGATCACAATGCACATATAAGAAACACTCTGTATCCACATTGTAAATGAAAATATTTTTTTCAATCATTAGCAGGCCATGAAACTTGTGTTTTTCCAACTAGCTAAGCAATATACGCAAAATTGTTATTTCAGTTCAGTTTTTCTACAAGTCTGCTCCGAGCAAAATCCAAAATTATTTTTTTTTTTTTTTTATTTTATCAGTAACACAAACACTTAAATTGTATTTATAGATTAATATTTTTTTTTTTTTTCAAACAACTAGAAGTGAATATTGATTTGAAAATGCCAACGAGCGTAGATATGGTTTCCTGTTTCGATATGCCCGGTAGCAAACCCAGCAAAAAGATATTGAAGACACCAGGTGATTCCAGTCAAATTAAAAGTCACATAGGTATATTCCACGGAGAGAACGATGTCGAAGTAAAAACCAACGTTGATTTAAGACGCCAATTTAAAAATAAATATGATACTCAAACTCGAATATTTGGGAAGCCAATAGCGAAAGGAGAGAAACTCGCAACTGACATTCAAGTTGTTAAGAAACCCGATGCTCCAGAGCAGTTACGTCTCGGTATGCGTCTCAAGAAGGTCGATCAGAAATCATACGGCAATCCTCTTACCGGTGAGGGCTACGGACCAGAAGCATCAGCGAACCAGAAGAGACGTGTGACACCCGTGAGCATTTCAACGGGTATATTTAACTATGAATTAAAAAGTAACCTGGACGATGTTCAAAGGAATTAAGCAGATATACAGCGGCTGTAAGCTACAATTATACCCCAAAAAAGATGAAGAAATCAAAAGTAACTAAATTTGTGTGAACACATATCAAAAAAAAAAAATTTTGGATTCATAGTTTCATATTTCTAGAAAATAATTTTTTTAAAAATAAACATTTAGTAATAATAATATCGACCTCTATGTTTTTATACGCCAAATCGATAGTGACACTAAAAAAGTATCGATAGTACCGATAGCTTTTGTATAATTGCTCGTCTGTATTGTTTGCAAAGATATTTGGATAATGTTTACCACTGTGTAAAGTTTTCACACTGTCGTTGTGCAATTGAATGGCAAGCGGAAAAGTGAACACAGATACGGATGTTGCCAGCCCCCGCCCCCCATTCATACTGTTTTCGCCCCTGCCTCGCACTGCTCGCAAATAATACCAAGCCAACCAAATAAGTAACACACGCTGAAGAAGCTGCTGGGCATGGCAAAGGGTCAGGAGTGTCATAGTCGCATAGTTGTAGTTGAAATTGGGTGTGCTTGGTTGGGTGTGGGTGTGTGTGTGGGTATGTGGATCCTTAACTTTTTCACATGCTCCTTGATATGCCCTGCTGTAACAGAATTTTGTACGAATGTAGATAGATCTGTTCACATTTGTGTGTGTGTCACGCACGTCTTACTTTGCCTTTGTTGGTGCGAGCTTCAGTTGACTATTTAATAAATCCCAGTTCTGTGGTCAGCATACCAAATTAATTCGATTTACTGCACGCACATGGGAGGGGGGGGGGGGTGTGGCGATGTGCTGCAAGAGTATAAAGGGAAAGGGGAATAGCTGCTACAACTACCAAAGAAAAATTCATTTCATTTATTCTAAAGATTAGCCATTCATTTCAGTATAGCCAGCTAACTGGCGAGTATATAGGAGTGTTTATGTGTATGTGAATGTGAGTACCATTGTGAATATAAGTTTGAGTGTGAGTCAAAAATAGTGGGCGTGTGAGTATCGGAAGTGAATTGTTACACCCATTTGGTTGCTGTTGCAGGCGCTCAATCCAAATGGACCGTAGCCAGTTAGCAGGTGTCCTGTCTGCAAAATACAACTTTGCTGCACAACCGCTGCTGTCTTCTATTTTCTTTCTGCTGTCTTGTGTCTCCCTTCTGCTGTCTGCAGTGTTGCAAATGCTGGCACGTGTTTGACTTATACGCAGGGGCCATAAGCAAAGTTTCAACTTTTGCACAACACCAAAAATAGCCATATACATATGTATGTATATGTGTTAAATCAAAACGTAAAATGTGAACCAAAAGTTTGGAATACAATGCCAACACCGGACATTAAAGTCCCGGCAAGTACTTACTTCGAATCAGGTTTGAAACTTGCTTGGTGTTTGGCGGGGGGCTGGGGAATATGTGGAAAGTGGAAACTTAAGTGCCAGGGCCAGGCACAATATGCTAATTTCTCTGAATGCTTTACATATTTATTTTATTTATTGTTTGTTTGTTTTACTTTTTTTTTTTTGTTTCTTACTTTCAGTTTCTGTTTCTGCTTTTGTTTTTGTTTCTGTTTGTTTTTCCGCTTGTTTTTCCGTTGAAAAGTAGTACCCAAAAGTATTTACAGACTGGACAGTTGCTGCTGGGCGGGAAAGCTCTTGGACTTAGGAACTCTTTGTGACTGTCATTTATACTTTGCACTTTTGTTAAAGCACAAAGTAAGAAGGACATTTGTTGCAACTGTCTAATGAAATATTCCAAGCAATAAGCATACAAAATGTTTTATTATTTTATTCATATTATTATTGAAAATATACATTTTTATTAATTTTCGTGCATGCATTTTAATTTAAAAATCAAAAAGCTTGGGCTTGTGAAACATCTGTTTGTCCGTTCGTCTGTATGAGACAGTTATATTTCCACTTGGGATACATGTTGATCTAAACACAATATATATATCTTATTATTGCCACGACCACTCGCGACTCCTACAAGAGATTAACTTGAATAGTTCGTTTAATTCCATAGATTCTATTTAAAGCTAATAATCTAATATTATATTTCAACTGTAAGACATGTGCTCTGAGCATAAATTGTCAAAAATAAAAATGTGGGATCCTAGGGGCCTTGGCGTTTAATGTCACTCGGATTTTGTGTGCTGCATGATATGCTAAGGCAATTTTTTAGTAATAGAAGAACTCTCAACGTGAACGTATAAAAGATGTAATTTCTATTGCTAAATATTTAAAAAATAGATTTCACAAAATCTGAAAATAGTGAGAAACAAAACGATAATAAGGAATTATTTATGTTGACGCGTAAGTATAAATCAGTTATTCCAGCACCATCCGCATCGGATGAAGATTTGTCTCTATTAGAAATTTAAACTTCATTTTAAATCATAGGTGACAAATTGCAGTAAATACGTAAAATTTGCTGTCTACAATATAAAGATCCGCGCCAACAAATGGATGACATAATGGCCATTGTCCGTGATTTCGATGACAAAGTAGGGCCCCAAGATGAGCACGAAGATGCGCCCAAAGATCTGTCGGATTGAGAAGATAAATACCAATAATTTCGTATAAATAGAAAAAACTTGTGTTTGTTAAATTAAATATAATGTTAATGTTTTTGTTCTAGAGCATAGTAAAAAGGTTTGTTAAATGTTCGCCCAATTAAAAGACCATTTTTTTGTTATTTGACAAGCATTTCGAATTGTCGGAGCTTGTTGAGACCAAAAAGGCGATGCATCGTATGCAAGAGTGTTCCACTTAAGAAGTAGAATCTTGAATCGTAAGTTTGTTGTCAAGACAGCTTTATTTATATGCAAAATTGTATGCAAAGAGCTTCAAAGGTAATTAGTTTTAACAAAAAAACAGCAAGTAATAAAATATTAATAGTACAATTAATTGGAAATACCATATAGACAAGACAGGACTTTAAATGTGTCAAGTGTTTCGATGTACATGTACATTGTACATGTACATATGTTTACTCAGCCTAGAGCTATATTGCCGTCATATCGAATTAAATAACATCATTCATTATGCTATTCGTCTGCGGCTGAATCACTCAACTAAGCTGTCTGCATTTCGACTAACCAAACTGTCGTTGAACTTGCCTGATTTGCGCCAAGGCCAACGATGTTGATGCTGAGGCTGAGCAAAACAAATCAATTAAAATGTCACACACACACACGAATAAACATACACAGAAAACAAAATCAAGTAATCCGTACTGAAAACGGAGTATTCTGGTGTCAGAAGTACGGTCATCCCGGATTTTCTTAAAACGTTTACAAAATACTTGATTTAAATACGTTTTCATTAAGCTCGGATTTCTTTATTTTTAGCCCATTGCAAGCCTAAAACGGCTTGACTTTCAAACTCATTTTAAGCTTGATTTAATCCCGGAATACTTCAATTTTTCCATGTTTTTTTTTTTTAAATTAAAAGAAATACACAATATAAAATTGTCATACTTAATCCAAGAATTATGTACTCATTTCTAGTATTTTTAACTTGCTTCAAGGAAAAGCAAGTACGACTCGAACTTGAAATTTTAAGAACGACTCCGGGTGAAAGCCAAGTTTAATAAACTTAAAATATCCCAACCACTCTTTTTGTCAGTGTACACACACTTGATACACTCACATTCAGAGATACGCAGCTTAGGCTTAGACCAAAGTCCGCATTAAGTCCACTTCAATCAAACTATTACATAATTAAATCACAGGACCTCACACATACACACACACACAGTGGATGGAAATGGTAAGCAGCGTAAAAGTTGTAATAAATGGTGGATTATGTTAATCAAGCAGAAAAACAGAGACACGTAACTTAAGAAAGAGTGAGAGGGAGCGAGTAAGGGAGTGCACAAAATAAATGAATGAAACATTTTATTAATGGTTTTTTTTTTTTTTTTTTTTTTTTTATATATATATTTACTCCCTGTTCCCTTTAAAAATGGGAAAAAGGGAGTTATAAAGTACTGCAAATGTGTGTAACAAGCAGAAGGAAGCATTTCCGACTATGTAAACTATATATATTCTTGATCAGCATTAACAGCCGTGACGATCTAGCCATGTCCGTCTGTCTGTCTGTCTGTCTGTCCGTCTGTCCGTCTGCCCGTATGAACACACAGATCTCGGAGACTACAAAAGCTAGAGACACCAAACTTGTCATGTAGGTTCCTGTATACCATACGCAGATCAAGTTTATTTCAAATTTCGGATGCACCCCCCCGCACCCCCGCAAATCGCAAAAGACTCCCACAGCCACAATCTTAAAGATAGAGCTTTAATTTTTGGTACACATGTATGTTTAATCAATGTCTTTAGGATGTGTAAATTTCAACACGATCGGATAAATAGCACCAAAGTTATGGAAAAACTTATTTCCCCTGTCTCAGCAGGCAGAAACAACAGTTTGACGTGCACTGTGCAAGTTGAGTACGCTGCTTCCTTGTGTTGCCGCTGAGCTGCTTGAAATGCAAGTTGGGAGCAGGGAGTCTCGTAGTCGGGCACACCCGACTAGAGTATTCTTACTTGTTATATATGTTTATGTATATATATTAAAGCGGAAAAGTTGCTCAACAATAAAAAATACTTAAAAAATGCGCAACAAAAAAAAAAGTCAGGCAGCAAAAGAAAAGAAAAAAAAAACACAAAAGTTATAAGCATTTGTACGCTGCCTTAACTTTGCTTAAATAATTCATTAAATTAAGTATACAAAACAATCAATCAAAGCGCATTTAGAGACTTTTGTCCAATGAAATGTTAATGAAATGCTTAGATTTTCTTTGATTTTCTTTTGCTTGAAACTTTATTTACGTAATAATGTCCAGCATACGTTTTTTGTATGCCTTCTGCTCATTTGTTATTACATTATTTCTTAATACATGACATACTGTACTTGTACTTGTATTAAACTCTTCTTTTTTTGTTTCTTGTATTTCAAAGTTAAAACCTCTTGCTGCCTAAAGTCTTAAGCGAACTATTTTGCGGCCAAAGGGGAATTTGAGCCAACATCGTCAGATACATCGTCAAGCTCAAGGCAATTATGCCAAAAAGCTACCAACTTTCAAGGCGTCATAGAGCCACATAGTAAAAACAAATATGCTAAAATAAAACTGAATACATTTTCAAAAAGTATGTATTTTTCTATGCTCTCAAATATCAATTCTTGTGGGGGTGTATATCGTACTTATTCATGATAATGCTAAAAAAAAAAATAAAAAAAATATATTCAAATGCAAAGTAGTTACAGCAATGTGGGCAAAGTGTCAATTTGGGATGAGTAGGTATTTGTACACTATAAAGTTTTGTTGGGTTCCTGAAAACATATGAAGTTAAAATTATATTAAGCAATAATAGTATTAGAATGAAATCGTAGAAAGATTTTTCTGAAATTTGCTAGGCAAAGTAAACAAGCATTTAAGTAGCAGTATTTAATATTTATAATTATTGAATTCCTTACTTTACTTAACACATTTAAACAGTATACTTACAGTTGGCAAGGGCATACAAAAGTTATTGTTGTTGCATAAGCTAGTTGCGCCAAATATTTTGGCAGTACATTTTACAACATAAGTCAGGCAGACTGAGTGCTGAGCTACGGTCAAGTGTTAAGGTCCTGTTTCGTCCTGGCAGCCAGATGCCTCATGAGTGTAGCGCAGCATAAAAATGTGAATAAATACTTGCACATTTTTGCAGCAGAAAACAACGCCCAGGACAACGCTCACCACCCAGCAGCGTGGAAAAAGTTGCTAGAGTTCTGCTCTCTCTCTCTCTCTCTCTCTCTCTCTCTCTGTCACTATTTCTGTCTCTGCCTTTTTAGCCCTCTTGGCATTATGTTCTTCAACGCTTTCTCCAGTTGTCGCGTCGTTGGATCAACTCAATGCTCGGCTCGTCCTCTCGTCTCATAAGCAGTTGCGAGTTATTGGCGCGAGATTTCCCCTGACATCTAGTTTTCTGTAAGCGCTGCCTGCTTGCTATAGCAGGAGGACAGGACGACAGTAGGACAGGAGGACAGAAGGATAGGAGGACAGGAGGACAGGACGACGTGGAGCAGCAGAACAGGACGAGCAATACACATTCAAGGCGAACGCCCTCAGGCTGCAGCATAGTTAAGTTCTTGTACACACAAAAAAAAAAAAAACAAAAAAAATATATGTGGCTTAAATGTTTGCCTTGTGTTGCATTTTTAGCAACATTTTTATAAAAATAATGTTTACAACTACATTTTTGGTAGCGTTTTGCTTGGCTTTACTTTACTTTGCTTTGGTTTTTGCATTGCTTTGCTTTGCTTTGCTTTGCTTTGCTTTAGTTAAATATGAAGTTTAGTTTAGTTTATAAACGTTGCCAAATAGTTGGCTGGCGATTTTGAAAATAAACTTCTTTACTAGCCAAATAGTTGTATAGTTAGTTAGCTAGTCGTGTGCCAAATAAAATGACTTGCTTTTTAGTGTGTATCTGAAATATTTTTCAAATTTTGTGCCTTTTACCCTTTGAGTGCGATATAAGTTATATTAATATATATATATATTTTTTTAAACGTAATATTATTATATAAGCAACGTAATCAACTTAATTGAAGGATTCCACAATATTACAACATATACTTATTAATTAAAGTATGTCTTTCGAAAATGCATTTTAATACATAAAAAACAGAGTAGCTGTTGATTTTAATGCTTTTAAAGCGGCTTGAAGCTATGAACTTCTGCCTACAGCAGCACGTGCTGCCTGCCAGCCTTTCAATTATATAAAGGTCTTTATAATCGAATAATTAAAAATGAAAAATTAACGCATGAAAAATGCATTTTCAGCGCGAATTTACAACGTTGCAGGTGAAGGGTGGGTCGCAGGTCGCAGTTCGCCAGTCGCCGGTCGCTGGTCACTCTTCGCTTCGCTGATTTCACATGCTCTATCCGGTCAATGCAATACCCTGTTTTTCAAAAATATTTCAAAACGATGTAAAACAAATTCTTATGTATTAGCCTTGAATGCGATTCAATTCCACAGAATTATAAAAACATTATTTTAAGCGAGAATACAAATTAAATGGAAGAAGCTCTACATTTTATTATCATCCAAAAAATATGCTACATAAATTTTTTTAAAACTGATTCGCTAGTGCAATTCAGAAAAAAAAAATTAAAAATTATAAATTTAAAAGAAAAAAAAAATAGTAACAAAATAGGAAAAACTAAATTATAAAAAAGAAAAATAAATAAAATCTATATATAATTAACATAAGACCATAGAAATTTAAATTTCAGAAAATTAAATTTAAAAAAAAGGCATATGAATTGTTAACTGTTATGTGACATATTTATTTATAAGAAATACTTGTTGCACAAGGATGATTTGAAGAATAAATAAATAAATTTAAATCTCTTAAGATTTGGCTTCGGTTGGTTTTGCAATGACATAGGGTTATCAGCTTGCACAAAATCCTTTGGTATTATACTTATTTTCAGTTTTGCAATACTTTTTTAAGACTGAATTAATTTATTTCATTTTTTATTCAATTTTGAGTGAGCTTATTTATTTTTCCAATTGTTCTTTTGAACTTACATGCAAAAAACTGTTAAAACTTGTTGCTTGCCAAACTTTAGAATTAGGCCTGTTCTGAATTCCACTCCCGACTCAATTCCCTGGAAATATGTAATGCATACTTTCGGGAGCGAATACAAATAAAATACAAATAGAAGAAAGCAAATCCTCTTCATTTTATTGCTCTCCAAAAAGTATGTTGCATAGGTTTATGTGAAATTGATGCGGAAATGAAATTCGGAACAGGGCTGAATATGTGATTCAACTCTTAAATTTTGAAGCAAGTGGGCATGATATTTATGTGAGACAAGCTAGCATTCCCTATGTTTGGTTAGTTTGGGCTGCTAAATTGATTGCAATTTATTTGAAATAGCTTCATAGACTCTTTCAATAAGTCAAAAATCTAAATATTTCACAGCTTGAATGCAAATGCAAGCCAACCGAAAATCTCTAGAGTATTCCGTGACACCCCCGTCTATATCTGTTTTCGAATAGGCTTGAAATCAACTTTAGCAGCTTACAAATACCACAACTTACATAGACAGTGTCCAAATTCAGTGCACTAACTGCAGCATCACCATCAATACAGCAATCGCTGAGCACCTGCTGGGCCTTGTCGATCCAGGCATCCATTTCCTTCTTGTAGTTCACGAACGCGGTGTGATCGGAGAGTTTCTTTTTGATCTGTGCAACAGTCAATAATTTGTTAAAATTGGCCTGAATATCAAGGGTTTGATCATGTATGCGTGTGCAGGAACTTTGCTCCTTGAGCAGTAGAAAAGCTATAATTTTTCGTTATATTTATTTATTTTGCATTTATTCTTTTTTTGAAGTGAAAAACTTTCCAAATTTGTTATAATTTTGAAAATAAAACTCAAGCTATAACGATTATTTCTGATTATTCAATTATTTCTAATAAGAGTTATGGCATAAAAGTTATATATAAGTTTTAAAATAAAAGCTATGAAGTATAAGTTATTTTTGATTTTTATAATAAAATTCAAGCTAGAACTTTTTTCCTGATTTATATAATATAAGTTACAAAATGATTCTTATAAGTGATTTACATTTTATAGCTCAAAATTTAGTTATTTATAATTTGTATCTATATAAATTGGTTTTATAAATTTTTGAAAACTTGAAGATTATACCAATTTTTTGTGTTGTGATTTTTTTGTTTTGCAATCATGAAATAAGTCTTATTTTCGGGCTTTGGATATTAATTCTTAAAACTTAAATTTACAACAGAAATTAATAAAATGTAATATTTATGAATAAATAAAAATAAAACCAAAAACACTGATGTTAACTTATGTTGTTTAAGAAATTAAAACTGTGATAAGACCTTGCCCATATTGAAGTTGAAAAATGACACAGACTTGAGTACAGGATATCTTTTAGTTGATTTAAGCATGCATCTTCTTATTATAGTCGTATTATTTACCTTATTCGCGCTCTCCCAATGGCAAATACTTTCAGTTCAGATGCAAATATAATTGCAAGATATTTCGCTTGCTTTATGGTCGGCAAGTACGATCTGGCGAATTGCAGAAGCCAGCACAGAACACATAACACAGAACACATAACACAGAACACAGAACACATAACACATAACACAGAGCCCAGAGTCCCGTATTTAATGAAAACTGTCTGCGTAATTAAATACATGATGACACAAGTTTACATACATTGCACACACACACACACACAAACACATTCGTCACGTGAAAAAAAGCCCAAAATTTATTTATTTAAAATACTTATGCATATATGTATGCGATATGTACAGATAGAGCTGAACGAAATATGCGAATTATTTATGGCAAGCATCGACAATGAGAAGGACATGAAGGATCCATTGACTTGGCCGCTTATGTGGTATTTTCACGCCCATTTGAGTGTGATATTATTGGCTGCTTTGCGGCGCCTTCTGGATCCTTATTGTGAAATTGTGAAAGTTAAGCGCGTTTTCTGTGTGGTCCTGTTCCTGCTTCTGACGCTGTGTGCAGCTAATGCGTTAAAGAGCTGAGCTCATTAAGGCGCTGCTGAGGGATACTGGGTACGAAGTTTTAAGGTCCTTTTGTTTGTGCTGGAGCAACACTTTTAGTGCAAATAATTTACAAGGATCCCCTGCAAATGGCGGAAATGTAAAACCCACCAAGTAGTGTCCGGCAGAAAAGCATAAGAAAAATTTCAAACAAAACTTAATTACTTGACTGAAGTTCTAGGGCCAAAGGGGGCAGTGAAGGGCACAGGAACAGAAGCTGGAGCAGGAGCTGGGGCAAAGGACACTGGGAATAGGAATGGGAGCGGAAACAAATTGGCCAAATTTGCTTGACTTGCTGGCTCGGTTTTTTGTATTTTGTATTTGTTGTACTTTGTTTATATTAACTGAGCAAGGGTGACACTTCTTGTACCCTTTCCTCCCCCTTTTCAGTTACTTTAATGAGGGTTTAAGTATTATTTGCTCAAGGGTTGCCTTTGCCCTTTTGGTTTAACGACTATGGGCTATTGCAATACCTTGTCGCAGTTATTTAAGCGGGTCAACAAACAGCAAAACAACAAAACCAACAACAACAAAAAAATTAAATTAAATAAAATAAAATAGGTTGGGAAAACAACAGTGTTTACTTGAACTGCGTGCAATAATTTTTAATTTTAATTTGAAGTTCGTTGTGGCCAAAAACGTTGACTCTTTTTTTTACATTTTACAAAGCGAAAGAGTAGACAATGTAAACGACAAATCAGAGATAAAAATTGCTGCAATTTGGTGGCTTAGAGACAAACAAAAGTTGATCTTACAAAGAAACAAACTTTCTTTTTCTTAATATCAAGCATATTTAGATGATAACCAGGATGCTGTTGCTTTTTTATTTGTACAAACAGTTAAAATAGATTTATTTATTAATTTAGAAAAAGAGAAAGCTATAATCTCGAATTCATTATATTTAGGAGCATGAATTGCATTAACAATACTTCAACTGAGTGCAACTACTATTCTGTAAAGCTGTATTTAGACGATGTGTTTTTCCGAGCATCTGGCACAGAAATAAAAGCGTTTCAAACGATGCAAGATTTGCTATGATTGCTAAGTAATTTGACGTGTTTGTTAAAGTTAAAGACGTTAAAGTCTAAAATATGTTTTGCATTCTTGTGTGAATCTTTTTACTCCCTGTTCCCATTAAAAATGGGAAAAAAGGGAGTTATAAAGTACTGCAAATGTGTGTAAAAGATAGAAGGAGGCATTTCCGACTATATAAACTATATATATTCTTGACCAGCATCAACAGCCGAGACGAACTGGCCATGTCCGTCTGTCTGCCCGTCTGTCCGTCTGTCTGTCTGTCTGTCTGTCTGTCTGTCTGTCCGTCTGCCCGTATGAACACACAGATCTCGGAGACTACAAAAGCTAGAGACACCAAACTTGGCATGCAGGTTCCTGTATACCATACGCAGATCAAGTTTATTTCAAATTTCGGATGCACCCCCCCGCACCCCCGCAAATCGCAAAAGACTCCCATAATTTTAAAGATAAAGCTTTGATTTTTGGTACACATATATGTTGTATCAATGTTGATCAGCTGTGGAAATTTCAACACGATCGGATAAATAGCACCAAAGTTATAGAAGAATCTATTACGCCCGTCTCAGCTAGCAGAAACAACAGTTTGACAGGCACTTTACGAGTTAAGTGCACTGCTTGCTTGAGTTGCCGCTGAACTGCTTGAAATGCAAAGTGGGAGCAGGGAGTCTTGTAGTCGGGCACACTCGACTAGAGCATTCTTATTTGTTTCTTAAAAATTTTTTGTCAATTAAAAGTACTAATATGATTTGATTTATAAAATAACATTTAAAAAGCGGAAAAAACAGAAATCTCTTCTTACCAAATTCCAACCGAATTCCACCTCTTAGGTGTCACAGAACAGAAATTATTTAGTTTGAAATTTTGTTCGCACTTTTGTTATTCATTCTAATAAAAAGAATTTATTAAGACAATTGTGTATTAAATGGTATTGTGAAGTGTCCGACCGTCCGTCTGTCCGTCTGTCTATCCGTCTGTCTGTCTGTCTGTCCGTCTATCCGTCTGTCTGTAAGAACGCAGTTTTCTTCCACATTTTTAGAGCTAGATTAACCAAACTTGGTGTACATGTTTGTATATACCATAGGCAGACAAAGTGTTAAGATCTCTATAATATTTAATTTGGCTATTAATTGATTGCAATTAAATTGAAATAGTTTCAGTGATTCTTCCATCCCAGCCTACCAGAGGAGTCCCAAACCAGAGGTGTCCGTTACGACTACCTGTTACCCTCCTAGGAACGCTGCTAAAAGAGTCCAAAAGGAGGGTATCCGACGAAGAAAAAGGCAAAGATAACCTACAATGAGTCTGTTCTTAAAAAGACTCCTTTAACAATGCCCTTACGGACTCCCTTTTCACTGAAATTCGGACAGCTCTGGTAACGTTCCTTTAAGGAGTTTGTATGGGAGTTATTTTTCACTCCGTTTTCAGAGTGCTCCATATATGGTTGGCTGGGATAAGTCAACAAAATAAATATCTCAGAGCTCGAATGAAAATGCAAACCAACCGAAAATCCCTAGAGATTTCCGAGACACCTCCGATAGTGTCTACCAAGAGCATAAAAATCAACGAGTAATTGCTATTATTTGCACACTGAACTACATCTGTGTCCTTTGCTGATAGTTCTACTCCATTTGCTACTCGAAGTAAGTACATTATGAACTTGAGTTCAAGTTGACTGACACGCCCCAAACTAGCCCTATAATTATCAAATTAATAATGAAATCGAGAACGTTGAAAGCCGTGTAATTTGCCAACCAGGAAAAAACACCAAAAAACCATCGAGCCTTGTTGACATTGTTGGCATGAGACATGGAAATGAATACCATTTTTTATTAATTGTAATTTTTGTTCTTTGGGATCGCTGTTTTCCAGACTCAGTTTTCCAGACCGTCTGGCCTGCCATTCATTTCGATGGTTGACTGCAATGGCACTTGACTGATGCCCATGATGAAAGCGCTGACAATGTGCTGGGCAAGCTTGTAGGAGCAAAAGGATGTGAATGCGGATGCGGATGCGGCTGCCCAGTCGAGTGTCCTGCCCATTGAAACACTGTCGCTGTCGCTGACGCTGTTGCAGTTGCAGTTGCAGTTGCTGTCCTTGTCGTTGTTGTTGTTCCTGTCTCTGTCCCTGTCGAGTGCAAGTGGCGCAATCCAAAGGTCCTGGACTTTCAATAATTTGTGTGCTTTAATGAGTCCTGGATAGCAGGATAATTGCAGGGCCGGGTACAGCATGAAAATAATTTTATTTCAGCTGCATATTTGCACAAAGCTTTATTTGATTTTAATTGATTTTATGTATTTTTTGGACTGCTATTTGCTTTTAATTTACCAATACACCACACGGAATTCATTTCGATTGGCATCTCAGCTGCTTTCATGGGTGCTTCATATTTGCCCATAATTCGTCTGTTTGATCTGTTGAAAAAATATATATGTTATATGCGCGTATTTTAATTTTATTTGCTTTTTAAATGAAGCAGCATCAGCCCCAAGCCACGCAGCTGATTGCGTCTGCGCCGCTGGCAAACACAATCAGTTTGGCCAATCTCCACAACCCCAAGCTCAACCCAACCCAACCCAACCCAACCCAACCGTACCGAACCCAAACCATATAGTTCTCTTTAGGTGGAACAAAAAAAAAAACCCTCAGAAATTAAGCTGAATGCAAGCAATCCGTATGCTACCTAAAAGTTTTTATATATACTATATATTATATCATGTATATATATAATACCCGCATAATATACAGCACAAAAATGAAATGAAATTTTATTTACGTTGTTTTGTGTGCTTGGCCCGCGGCTAGTTAAGTTTTTGGCTTGTCGTTTGTTGTATGTTGTGTGTTGTGTGTTGTGTTGTGATGTGCTCTGTATCGTAAAATATTTGCGTTATTATGCCAGTAATTTTTTGCAATGTTCTGTTTCAGCTCTGTTTTATTCTTGGGGTTCTGTTTTGCCGTCACAGTTCGCTAGCTCATTTTTATTTCATCGCCTCGGGCTTGGGATGACAAAATCGTAGCATGCATGTGAGTTGAGCTCTACGAGTAGTGTTTCCTTTTCTTTCGTAATAAAATGTCAAGTATTTGTTGCCAAGAAAATAACAAAATTGTGCTGGTTAATAAAACTAAACCAACTAAAGCATACTTTCTGCAGCTACTTTCCAAAAAAAAAAAAAAAAACTCAACTCGTAGTTTGTGCAAAACCCCCAACACAAAATCACAAGGATCAGATGGTAGCTGGGGACACGTTTACTACTAACTTTGGTCGCCTGGTTGGCTGCTGGTTTGAGCCAATTAGCAGAGCTTTCAAAATTTGTTATTGTAGCAGCTAAGCTGTATCAAGTCGTATGCAAAAACGAGCAGACAATTAAATGACCTTCCTTGACTTGGACAATCTGTCGGATGTCGGATGTCGGCAAAATGGCAACAACAATCGAGGCGTTAACGGATATTGGCTTAAAATGCTATAAAATGGTTTTTGCCTGAAACTCTGGACCTGGTCTAAGATGATGAAGAGCTGTGTATAAAGCTGCGCACATTTATTGGTAAATAAAGTTCCAATTCCGGCTGAGGGTATTAAACTTAATAATAAATTGAAACAATGAAGACCAAATTGTTGATCTTTTGCCTGAGAACGTAAAACAGCAAAAATCAACTTTATTGCTTTTGTAATAAAATTTGTAATAGGCTTTTGGCCCAAAAGGCATATGAAATCAGCTAGACAATGGCTGGAATCACTGGATTTCATTAATTTTACGATACATTCCTAACTGTATAAGTGTTAAGACTACCAATGATATACAACTTTGCATGCTTTCAACAGTTTTTGACAAGTTAAAGTTTTACCTGAGCGAAAGATGAGCTTTAAAAATAGATTCGAATTCGATTTGTATCTGTATTAATAGTCTTCTAAAAGAACATAATTATGCAATGATCATCAATAAATACTTAAGTTAATAAGATGTCTTT
Organism: Hirtodrosophila cameraria; assembly: GCA_949708635.1. Classification (NCBI taxonomy): domain Eukaryota; kingdom Metazoa; phylum Arthropoda; class Insecta; order Diptera; family Drosophilidae; genus Hirtodrosophila; species Hirtodrosophila cameraria. Next base: position 49,184,627 of record OX453090.1, read on the forward strand.
TCCCTTATCCGATTTTGATCAAAACATTCAACATTAATAGCTAATCTAAATTCCGTTTATGGATGGAAAATTTGGTTTTTGAAGATAGTGAAATAAACATTAGTTGAAATTATTTTTTAAAAGAAAGAGCGATGGCTTGATCACTCAAAAGACAAATCAAACATAATGTGAAATTGAAACAGACCTGAATAATTAATTAACAAAATAATAAATAATTAAATAAAAAATTAAAAAAATTTATTAAATTATTTGCTTTATTTATTTGAAAATATAACAAAATAAGAAAATACAAAATAAGATAGTTAAAAGTAAGAAAACGGAAACTAAGAAGGTCTGTCTGCTAACAGAGACTAGTTTAAAAATTACAAAGTAAGAATAATTTTTTGATTTTTTTTTATTATTAAGAAAATAAGAAATGACAAAGCAACAAGGCATAGAAATCATAATCATAATCATAATCATAAGCCATAGGTACTTTGCTTTATTTGTTTGAAAAACTAAGAAAATACAAAATAAGATTATCAAAAATAAGAAATCAGAAACTGAGAAGAAGGTCCGTGTGCAAGCAGAGACTAGAGTCGAATGAACTAATTGTCGAGTCGCCTGTATTTATAGTCCCAAATCTTAAATATTTCACCACATTATCGATAACTCGTTGATGACAAAGTCAAAGCAACTCGAAAGATAAAATATTCAAATCAATATTGAATTGTTATCGATAAGAAAAAATACATGTATGTATTTACGATTTTGAAAATAAATTCAAAGTTTGAATTTAATTTCAAAACTGTTATCATATATCCTTAACAACATTAAGATTGAATTGGAAAAGTTATAAAAAATAGTTTTGTTAAGCAAGGTATTCGAAATCACGAGTTGAAGTGTACCACGAAACTAACTAGTCGTTGTACATGTTTGTTAAACAAATTCTGGATAACTTAAGTACTGGCTGAAATTATGTCATCATATTAATTCATTAAATTTTTCCTGATTAGCATTTTTACTCCCTGTTCCCATTAAAAATGGGAAAAAAGGGAGTTATAAAGTACTGCAAATGTGTGTAACAGATAGAAGGAGGCATTTCCGACTATATAAACTATATATATTCTTGATCAGGATCAACAGCCGAGACGAACTAGCCATGTCCGTCTGTCTGTCTGTCTGTCCGTCTGTCCGTCTGTATGAACGCGTCGATCTCAGAGACTATAAGAGCTAGAGGCACCAAACTTGGCATGCAGGTTCCTGTATACCATACGCAGATCAAGTTTATTTCAAATTTCGGATGCACCCCCCCCGCACCCTCGCAAATCGCAAAAGACTCCCACAGCCACAATTTTAATGATAAAGCTTTAATTTTTAACACACATGTATGTTTAATCAATGTCTTTCGGATGTGTAAATTTCAACACGATCGGATAAATAGCACCAAAGTTATAGAAGAATCTATTACGCCCGTCTCAGCTGGCAGCAACAACAGTTTGACAAGCAGTTTACGAGTTAAGTGCACTGCTTGCTTGTGTTACGCCCGTCTCAGCTGGCAGCAACAACAGTTTGACAAGCAGTTTACGAGTTAAGTGCACTGCTTGCTTGTGTTGCCGCTGAACTGCTTGAAATGCAAGTTGGGAGCAGGGAGTCTCGTAGTCGGGCACACTCGACTAGAGTATTCTTACTTGTTTTTTTTAATTCTTCGAACTAAAATACATATATTTCAAAATGAAACAGAGAATACTGTCTAAAAATTAAACTATTTTACAGACGTACATTTCACAAACCCAATATACGCTTTTTCCTTCTTTTTTTTTTAAATTAAAAAAAGGAGTATAAAAATTATATTATTTAATAAGAAAGATCTGTCAAAAACTTCTTTAACATCACGCCAAGAAACAAAGAAATCTCGCGATGTTAAAATACTTATGCCGCTGCCAAATTCGATTCTTATCAGCAGAAAGAAATGACAAAAGATAATAGACAAAATATTAAGCAATTCACTTTTAACATAATTTTCGCTTCGTTCAATACAACGATACTTAGCAAAAGAGACTACTAGTCAAATGTAAGCTATGTCAAAATATATATGCCGACTTCAAATCAACTTATTTCAAGTTTTTGCGCACAAATCAGTTAAACTTTGAATTTATTTTCAAAATCGTAAATACATACATGTATTTTTTCTTATCGATAACAATTCAATATTGGTTTTGAGTATTTTATCTTTCGAGTTGCTTTGACTTTGTCATCAACGAGCTATCGATAATGTTGTGAAATATTTGAGATTTGGGACTATAAATACAAACTATTCGACCCTAGTCTCTGCTGGCACACGGACCTTCTTCTTAGTTTCCGTTTTCTTATTTTTGATTATCTTATTTTTGATAATCTTATTTTGTATTTTCTTATTTTTTTAAATAAATAAAGCAAAGTACCAATGGCTGCGCTTATGATTTCTATGCCGTTTTGCTTTGTCATTTCTCATTTATTTATTTATTTATTATTTCTTAATAATAGAAAGAAATTATAAAATTATTTTTATTTTGAAAATTTTATACTGAAAATTTGGGACTATAAAAACAGGCACACTGCATAGTTGTGGATTGTCTTAATAATAATTGTATGAAAGTGAAAAAAAAGGTAGTGAATATAAATTCAAAGTGAAGTGAAAAAAAATAGCTGATTTAAACTGTTGTAAATAACACTTGCTAATTTATACAATAGTTGATATTATGCAAAAAATGAAAAATTAATAATAGCTTTTTCTGATGGCAATATAGACTGACAACAACAAAAATATATCAAACGCAGCAAATTAATAATTAATATGAATTGTCAATTAGAGAGCGGCGTTTGGCATCTTTGACAACACATTTTTTATGCATGTCACAGCATTTTGTCATAAAATGATTAAGGTAAAAAATCAAGTGGAGCCCGGGTGAAAGACGGAATGGGGGGAATGGGTAATCACGTGGGGCAGCCACGGAACTCAACGTTGTGTGTCCTGATTGTTATGCCAATGGAAACTGTAGCCAAAGACGATGGTGATGAAGATGCCACACGCATGTGACATAATTGAAAGCGACATGGCTGCCATGTAGCAACGGCGACAGCTGCGTAGGGCAGGAGACAACAAGCAGGGGCAGAAGAGAAGACATGAGAAGCTGCAAAGGCAGGAGGCATGGGTCGAGTCAGGTGCACGTTTAACTTTTGCTGCTTGCCCGCCTTCCAATAGAAGATTATAATGTACCCATTGCTTAATTTAAATGCTATATATATATAAACATATATATATAGATATATGTATGTATGTGTGTGTGTGTGTGTGTTTATCGACTTTGTCTATGGCAAAATTAAATTAACGGCAGCTGCTGCGCCGCAGCACGATGATAACAGACACACTCATGTTTCTAAAAATTGAACGAAAATAACGAAATTAGCATAAATAAGCGTCTCTAATAGGATTTCGTTTGTAATTATCAAATTGGCAGCGTTCAAAAGTGCCCCAAAAATAATAGAATTAAATTAAAGATACGCCTACCAAACAGATTTACTTTAAGCATGGCCCAATTCTTATATAATTAGCAATATTTATTTATAATGCTGTTCGACATGCTGCGAAATAATAATACAAAAAAAAGTTCAAGATATTTACATGCATATTGGCTTCGTTTTTTAACTATTATACCCTTTGCAAAATGTATTATTATTTTGTTACGATATATGAAACGCTTGCAAAGTGGCATCTCCGACCCAATAAAGTAAATACGAGCATTTGAACTGTTGAATTATGCAATTTAAATTTATCGATCAATCGTACATCATGAAGAATGTTTTAAGCTCTCATCCCTAATTACTTTATGCTTTACTGTTTGTTTTCTCATTCTTAATAAAAGGTTCGTCGTGTTCACATCGTTTGTGTTCGTATTTTATTTTTTTTGATATCCCTGTGCAAGACAAGCAACTCTCTTTCCAACATGAACAAACAGTCTAAAGATTATAAGGCAAAAATTAACAAAGTAAGTTGACTAAACTAGCCAAAACTTAGTTTACGTATAATCTTGATCAAAATTAGAACAGTCTATTTAAAATACAATTTCCCAGATATTTAATCCAAACCTTCATTTTTTAGATATATCATCATTTAAATTTGTCTTCAATCTAATAAAAAACACGATTAATTAGTTTCTTAATCGGGGGTGTCACGTTAAGCTCTTCCAATCGAATTCCAACTCTTAGGTGTCACAGAAATCTCTAGAGATTTTGATTTTAGCGTTGCCACCACACAGAAATAATTTTGTTTAAATTTATTCACACTTTTTTTATGCTTTAATTATATTAATAATTGCAACTAATATTTTGAACTTTTAAACAAAACAATTTCAAAATATGTAGCCCGCCTAGTTTAACAAATTGTATGGCAATTCTTTTCTGTAGCAATCAATTTCGAGCAAGCTGGCAACTCTCTAAAATTTGTAACCTAAACAATTCAAATGTTTATAAAATAAAATGCAGATAGTTCTGAAAACATTTTTGTTTCCATTATAAATATTTATTTAATTTTCAAAATTGATTTTGGTGGTGTTTTCAACCAAATCATTTGGTTTTTGCAGGAGCTTTGAAACCAGCCGATAGATTGTTTGTTGACATCTATCATATTTATTTTGGTTATAAATTGATTACAATTAAATTGAAATGGCTTCAGTGACTCTTCCATAAGTCAAAAAAGTAAATATCTTAAAACATTTCAGCACCGACTGTTTTGAGCGAATGAAAATGCAAAACATCCGAAAATCTCTAGTGATTTCCGTGACATCCCCGAAAAAGACGAAAAGTATAAGAGAATTGAGTAATAGAATTTGTTTTTTTTTTAATATCCTGTGTAGCCTGGCAATTACTTTTCATTCCGCAAACAAAAAAGAACAACTTTTAAGAACGTAAAATTTTGACGTTTTATGGAATTTAGAACAGCAATCAATTTCATTTCGGCAAACTTTGAACGGAATCGGAATACAGAACTGGGATGTATATCTCATAGAAGAAATAAGTAACAAATTGCTGTTTTTAAATGAAAAACTAAACGGTAAGAGTATCTAACTTTGGGATCCCTTAATGTTTGTTTATTATTTTTTTGTTTCATGTATTTGAAGCCTGCGCTGGGTTTTGTTAAAAAATTTATTGCCCGGCTCGCCAAATCGATTTCGCATTATTCGTATATCAATGCAGCTGCTAATTTGCTTAAAAGCAAAATTAACAAGCAACGTATACACCCATACATGCGCACACACACTCACACACACTCACACACACGTACACAGCAAAATATAGTATTTTATAGCTGCACGTGAGTCGTAAAAAACAAACACGCGAGGTGTAAAAAAATACAAAACGAACACAACACTCTGTAAATCAGCGCAATGAAAGAGCAGCACTTGCACAACAAAGGGGCACAACTACAACAATAATAGCCACATCAAAAGCAACAACAACAACAATTGCAGTAGCAACAACAATAACAGCAGCAACAACAATATCACCAGCACAAGCCAAACACAAAAGTGGCGCGTCAGATACGGCGTATACGTAATGTATTTTTTTTGTTATTTTTTTGTTAAATGTTTTGTTTGGATGTTTTGCGGTTTTTCGCAATGTGTGAAAATTGAAAATAAAATAAAGTGAAAAGAGCGATTGGCATGTGCAGCACAACGTATATCGATTAATCAAGCAGTGCTTAAGTTTTCCTGTTCGCACACTGAATATTTATAATGTGTGTTAAAATAGAGTCTTTTGTACTCAAAATGATAAGCTTTCAATTATTAAGCGATGTTTAGACAATGCTAAGCTTATGTGAAATAAACTTGCTTGAGAGATCTTTCTAGAAAATATGTCAGAATTTAAAAAGTTTGTGCATGAAAGTACACAGACGCGTTTAACAACACTGATATTTGAAACTGATTTGAAACTGATCTGAAACTGATTTGAAACTGATTTGAAACGGATTTGAAACTGATTTGAAACTGATTGAAAAACGGATTTGAAACTGATTTGAAACTGATTTGAAACTGATTTGAAACTGATTGAAAAACGGATTTGAAACTGATTTGAAACTGATTTGAAACTGATTTCAAACTGATTTGAAACATCAGTTCAAAATAATACAGTTAAATACAAATATCAGACAAGTTAACAAAGGTATAACAACATTTTTAAAATTTTCCAAGGACCGTAACCATTATAATACCACAATTTTTATATTGAAAATTACAATTTAACAATTATTTTTGGATTTTTCCAGTTTTTTTTTTATAGAAAATTTCCTTTACTGTAATTTTTTATTTTTTTTTTAATAATGAAATAACTCTTATTTGCGGTCTCAGTTATTCTGAAAGAAGTTGGAAGTTGGAAAAAAAGATTTTTTTCTAACGTTAACGACCATATCTGCGTATTTTACAACACCAGTTCATCAAATTTTTCAACACTTTTAGCAAATCTTGCTTGGTTTCATGCAATAAAATGGAAACGTATCAATTTCTGTGTAAGGTAAAAATTAAACAAAAAATATGGCAATATCAAATGATATGCTCATTAAATGGCAAGTCATGGACATTAATGCTTTTAAAAAAAATCCTAAAATATATACATATATATACTACATATTTCAAGGCAATATTTTGGCACTTATAAATTGCGCTGTTACGAAACTTTCTGGCGCCACTTAAACAACACAATTTAATATTTTAATAGCTGACATAACTTTGTGAATTGTTGGTGCGGGCAAACAAAAAAAAAAAAAAACAAAAAAAAGAAAGCAAAAAATGTACATAAAAAGGTTTTTGGAGTCGGTCGCTTTTTCATTTCCATAATTTGCTTTGTGCACCAATTAAAAGTGATTAGTTTCATATTGCGCCATTTATATAATTCTTATTTCTTATTGCGAATTTTGTTTTGTTGCCGCGACGTAATTCCAAGTCAAAGCCCCGCAACGGCAAACTGAGCAAAACCTTTATAATTCCCTGGTAATTAATTGGTGGACTATGCAAATGGCTCCCAGATCCAAGTAACCTCCCCCCCCCCCCTCCCCGACCCACTCTTCCTTATCAGCCTCTGCCCTCATGTTTAATATCGCATGCCGATGCACGTAAACGTTTACCTATAATTTTATGACTTTCTGAGCGGCGGTAAGCAAAGTTTTGTTGTTGTTGCTGTTCTTTCAGTTCCCCTCTCCTCTCTCCTTATTCGAAAAAAATAACTTTTCTAATTATAATCTACATAACTTAAAATGCGAAAAGGACGCGAGGGCAAAGTTTAACGCCAGTAACGCATGTGAAATCAAATTATAACTGTGTATATGTGTATGTGTGCGTGTGTGTGTGTGTGTATGTGTGGGTGAGTGTGGGTGTAGCAAAACAAAAAACAGCTGCTGAAATGAAAAACGAATACGAACAAAATGGCAAAATGTCTGGCAAAGTAGCAACAAATGCAACCAAACAAACTGCAAAACTTGAACGGTTGCTTGGCGACCGTCTAAATTAAATTTAAAATTTTTATTGATGGCTTCATTTGCATGGCAAAGGCATGCACACACACACACACACACACACACAAATACGTGCCCACTTTCTTGCCTACACACATATATTTCAACATTGTATGTAGAAAAAGCAAAGTGCCTCACAAACTTGCCGCGTTTATCCTGAAAAATCATCTAATCTGAGCTAGACTTCATATTTTTCTTGTTGCTAAGCTGCCTGTCATATGAATATGTATTGTATCGCAAATGTTCCTCAAACTGTTTAATCAGTCATTTCACCAAAAGATAATTTCTTTAAAATTTCACTCCTAACTTAAGCTTGAAGTAACAATATTAAACTCAAGAACCTTTGAAAGGATTCTTTTCAGTTTCTGCGTGCTGGAATGGACGTTTTTTGTTAAAATTGTATTTATGATAGAATTAAACGCATATTTTTATATTTATTTGAACCGAGTAGCTTTGAATTCGAGCTAAAAACGAAACACTTATGTAACTTTGAAGCGATTGACATTAAACGTTTCTTGGAGCTCTACTTAAAAGCACATCTACCCTTTTGGAGGCAGGGAGCGTAACGATTTTATTTTCATTATAAAAATTACAAAATAAAAATAATCTATAGATTTTGTTATTATTAAGAAAATAATAAATAAATAAGTTTGAAAAACCAAAACGGCATTGAAATTATAAGCTCAGCAATAGGTAAGGCAGTGGAGCTTAGCTTTATTTACTTAAAAAAATAAAAAAATACAAAATAAGATAATACAAAATAAGATAATCAAAAGTAAGAAAACGGAATCTAAGAAGGTCCCTCCGTTAGCAGAGACTAGTTTAAAAATTACAAAGTAAGAATAATTTTTTGATTTTTCTATCATTTATAAATAAATAAGAAATGACAAAGCAAAACGGCATAGAAATCATAAGCGCAGCCATTGGTACTTTGCTTTATTTATTTGAAAAAATAAGAAAATACAAAATAAGATAATCAAAAATAAGAAAACGGAACCTAAGAAGAAGGTCCGTTTGCCAGCAGAGACTAGCGTCGAATTAACTGATTGTCGAGTCGCCTGTATTTATAGTCCCAGATCTCAAATATTTCACAGCATTATCGATAACTCGTTGATGACAAAGTCAAAGCAACTCGTAAGATAAAATACTCAAATCAAAGTTGTGTTGTTATCGATAGGAAAAAATACATGTATGTATTTACGATTTTAAAAATAAATTCAAAGATTAACAAATTTGTGCGTTTAACTTTGAATTTAAAAAACAAGAAACTTGATTATTGCTTGCAAATGAGAATTTTGTATCACTACTGCAATTCAATTATTATTTCGTAATTCATTTTATTAGTTCAAAAAAATAAGTTCTAATATTTACAATAAGACTTTTGCCTTTTTTTCAGTTTATCCAGGACGTTGTTTTCGCGTTGATTTTTATAAAACCCATAACTCCTAATTGCAGTTGCTGCTTTGGGCACTCAAAATTCTTGGACGGGCTTTCTCAGCAAGTACTCAATAAATGCACTAATTAAAATATATACTTATTATTTCAACAATTTTGTTGTGATTTATATAGTTTTTAATTGAATTGACGATTTCAAGTCGTTTGCTATTTGCAGAGTGCGCCTTGTGTTCAGCTAATGCTTTTTCACTTTGGACCCGGGGGGCTGTGTCAAGTTTTTTGGCCAAAGCACCCAGGGGCATATTTTAGAGGCTCATGTGACAAATTGCCAAAGCACGTGTATTGCATGCTTATTTGGAGAAGAACTTTGTTCTGGTTTTTCATGTCTGATACGGACTATGAGTACGAGTAAGCATACGAGTATATCTCTGCTTTGACTATGTATGTCCTGTGCCTGTATGTAGTTGTCGTTTGCCGTGATGACAAATCCAATTCATTTTGTGCCTTATGCCAAACGTGGCGTATGCGTAATGTGGCTCAACTAAACCTAATGGCAGAGTGTACTTTTTACCTGGCCCATGCGCTGATTTTTACGCATAATATAAAAGAGCCAATATGAGCTTGTCTAAAAATTGAGGCGCACTTCAATCATTTTTTATGGCCAATGCTGAAGTGAAAGCCAATCAAAAAGTTGCGCTTCAGAACAAAAATGTTCAATGAAAAGCCAACAAACACACACATACACACACACACAGATACTCCAAACAACGAGAGCTGTGATGTGTATGTTGTTGCTGTTGTGTTGTTGCTGTCGGGTTGTTGCTGTCGGGTTGTTGCTGTTGTGTTGTTGCTGTTGTGCATGGGGTGTAGCATCAATATCATCTGCAACTGGCAACAATTACTCGTTGCCTTAATTGCCACACAGTCGTTAACAAGCCGACGGAGCAGCAGCAGAAGCAACAGCAACAACAACAGCAGCAGCAGCAGCAGCAACAGCAGCAGCAACAGCAACAACAGCAGCAACAACAACACGCTTTGCACTGACCTGGCTCGTAGTCTCTGTGTGCCGGGGTTGAAATCAAAATCATTGGTGTGAAAATAAACTAATTGAAGAAAAATTTCATTTGCAACAGCGTCGGCAACAGCGGCAACACGGACACAAGCTCGGACACGAACATGTGCCCCATCTTGTTGCATTTGACCCGAGGTCAAGTTGCAGCGTGCACGCATGGACGGTGCAACCGGAGACAGACGCGCCCGGCAGGAGACACTGTGGCATCCCGTGCTTATTTATCAGTTAAGCCAATGCCGTTGCCGTTGCCGTTGCCGATGTCGATGCCTGAGGACGAGGAAGAGCAGCCTGTTCTGGCAATATGTGCATTCAGAGTGAGGCTGCCGCCGGGGCCGACTATCAAAATGAATGCATGAAAAACTACGAAATGGTAATGTGTCGTTGGCATATGAAGCGCAACAACGACAACAGCAACAAGAGTAAAACCCAGCAACAACGTCAAATCGTTGGGGCGCGCAGATGTAGGCAACACTTTTTGTCAGGCCCCCGTGGGCATGTCCTTGTATGTTTTTTTCTACCGGTTGCTAGCTGCTAGACTGAAGAGCCGCTTATGCGTTTCATTGCTGCTGCTGCTGCTGCCGTTCAGGTTGCCAGCAGCAACAGTTTCTGTTGCTTGTGAAAAATTGATGGACATGTGCACAGGCCACAGGCAACACAGACTGCGCAGACATCGACAGCTGCTGCTGCTCCTGTTGATGCTGATGCTGCTACTGCTACTGTTGCAAAGGGGAGCAGATGTGTAAAACCCTCAACTGCATGAGTTTTCAATTTCCCACCTAATTGGCGGCGAGTCAATTGTATTTCAAGTGCAGCTGCAACATAGCTCATTGCATGCATATCATTCGATACTATGTTATGAATAAAGTGTGTATATATACATATATTTCCTTTTTTTATTATACATATGAATACTCAAACATAATCAGCTTACATATATTATTCAATAGTACGTTTTTTATTCGTTAGTCAAGCTATTAGATAATTTGTACATTGTACATTCGAAATGAGCTTATCAAAACTAAAATAATCAGCTTACATTAATGTTTTAATTAGCTCTTAATAGATGAGATACTTAAACACAATTTTAAAAAACATTAAAGTACATTTTACATTTACGCAGCATATTTATATTTTATTTTGCTTGAATTTTATTTCAATTTTTAAAATAGGTGAAGCATTTCTTGCACTATTTCAAATTTGTTCAATTTCGATCAAAATAAGTTAACTGCTCTTTGATAATATATATATGTAAGTCATACGTTGTAAATTTGACTGAAAAAAACATTTCAGCAAAGGAAACAATCGATCGCATTTCGTAAAGATTGAAGTTAAAGTTTGTTGTTTAATGGATTTGTTTATTAAAATTATACAATCATTTAATATGCCTATTAAAATAAAACATAAGCAGGGGTGTCACGGAAAGCTCTTCCAACCGAATGCAAACCGAATACCAACTCTGAGGTGTCACAAAAATGTATTTGGGTTGATTTCAAAGCTCCCGTGTTTTCTCAAAACTTTCGGGTAAATTCACCCACAAAAACAATTTTCAAAATAAAAGCAATCTCTTTAATGAAAAGAAAACTATATATCTAAGCAATCTGCAATTATTTTTATTAACATTTTTATACTCTTTTTTAATATTTTTGAAAAAAATAGATAAAAGAGTATATTGCGTTTGTGAAATGTCCGTCCGTCCGTCCGTCCGTCTGTCTGTATGAACGCAGGTTTCTCAACAGCTTTGAAGCTAGAGCAACCAAACTTGGTATACATGTTGGTATATACCATAGGCAGACAAAGTGTCAAGATCTCCCCCACCCCCACCAGTTTAATAGCTAGATTTGGCACAAGGGCTACTTATCACATCCTTGATTGATCTGACTTTAAAAAAATTTGCCCACGCCCACCCCCGCCCCCAAAAAATGAACAAAGTCTGTATCTCCCACACGCCTTTAGCCAGAATCAACAAATTTTGCAGGTTGAATTCTTTTTCCCTATCAAAAAGATTGGATAAAAATAATTTTGCCACGCTCAACCCCGCCCTTGCATTCGAGCAATGTTTGTTTCTCCCAAACCTGTAGAACGGGCTCAACCAAACTTAAATTGATGGCAAAACTTGAAAGATTTGATCAAAAATACAGCTGCCACGCCCACTTCTGACTCCGCAAAGAGGCGAAAAAATGAGTATATCGCAGTCCGGTGCATCCGACTGCAACGTTCTGACATGTTAATTTTGCATTTTACAAAATCTCTAGTAAAATCTCAAGTAAAATATTCAACTGCGCAAACCAAAACGGGCATAGAGTTGTCTACTTGCTTCAATTTAAGACAATTTAAATTTGGCGGGCATAAGATTTAAAAACATTGTTTTGTAACATGTAAACCAAAGTTCCAAATATATTATTATTTAATGTCGAATTTTATAACATTTGAACTTTCTTATTTAATTTAATAAAACTTATAATAAAACCGAGGAAAACAAGTAAGAACGTTGCAGTCGGATACACCCGACTGCGATCTTAACACTTTGTCTGTCTATGGTATATATCAACATGTATACCAAGTTTGGTTGCTCTAGCTTCAAAACTGTGGCAAAAAACCTGCGTTCATACATGCGGACAGTCAGACGGACAGACGGACATTTCACAAACCCAATATACTCTTTTTTCTTTTTTTTTTTCAAAAAAATTAAAAAAGAGTATAAAAACAAAGTTCCTTTGGTGTGCTGACAAGCCTATGGAGACAGCCATGTTGCTTTCGAACACAGAAGTTCGAAAATATGAAATCCCTCGAACTTCTGTGACACCTGCGGTTTTATTCAAGAGATTTACAAACCAACCAAACCAAAATCTCTAGAGATTTTCGTGCCACCCCCGATAAAGATAGAATAAATAATACAACTTGTCAAATTTAGACCTGTTCCGAATTCCATTTTCGAATATAATAATAATAAACCATAAAAGCTAAAGCATACTTTTAGGAGTATCTACAGTTTATGTGAATGCATAAGAAAACTAAAAATTTGTACTGTATTCCGCTCCAAAAAGTACTCCGGAATTGCTTTGAAAGTGATACTCGAAATATACTGATTATTATCAATATTTAATATCAATATATTAAAAATTATTTATGAATTTGACAACTCTCAACGAACGAAGAGGTGTTTCCAACTTTACAAAGTGCAAACTTAACGCAATTTAACTTCTTATCAACTAACATTAAAATTTTGGAAACATGGTAAAACCATGGCACTTTAAGCTCTTTTAAGTACTTATATTAAAATTAAAAATCAAACTGCTGTACTTTCAATGTTGTTATTGTTTTGGAACCCAGCTCGACTTGGACTGTCGATAATGTTCAGTATGCCATTTCTCTCTGCCATAAACTTAGTAATTTGTTTCTCGCTGTGGCTTGAATTATGGCACTTTAATTGCCGCAGTGAAATAAACCAGGCACACAATTTGCATGAATCGCAGGTCTCTTTTTCGCACAGATGTGGTATCTGTAGCCGCACAACTAGCTTGGGTTTTGGTCCATGGCATATCTATACACACAATGTGGCTTTTCATTAAAAACCTAAAAACATAAATCTTCAAAAGTGAAAGCAACAATACAAGAAGCAACAGAGAGGCAGACAGATGAACGAATTGCCCGTTCAATTTTTGTAGGATCGCGGTTGTCTTCTTTCCTTCTTTGCATCTTTTCCTTCCTGTCGATGCGACTCGAAGCTAATTGAATTTTGAAATTAAAGTCAAAATTAAAAATTACAAGCAGCCGTCGAGCCGCAGCATTCAGCAGGCAGCCGGCAGTGCTTAAATAAACTGTAAAACGGAAATATATTCGACAGGTGGAAATTAAAACTGATTGAATTGTAAAATGAAGCATAAAATGCTGTTGCTTTTATTAATGTTTATGCTACGCAGCTGCTGCCACATCCATACTCAAGCCCAGCACCCACACCCACACCCACACCCACACCCATTACCTACAAAAAAATGGTGGCAAAACAAAAACACAATCTTGATAATTTATGCTTTTCGATTTTAATTTGCAAAATTTTTGGCGCTTATTTTATGATACTTTTTGCATATTTATTTGCCGGTGCTTTGTCATTTAAAAGACAAAAATTATTATTGCAAAAGAGGGCGGCTCGGCAATCTATAGAAATAAAACCACCAAAATTAAATCATATATGAAAATGATGAATTTCAAGAAAATCTTTTATGGCTTGTTCCGAATTCCACTTCCGAAAGAATTGCAATTGTCGCAAACCTAATCGAGAGCTTGACCAACGAAAGGTTTTTATTGTACCCTGCGCTTAAAAGTATGCTATATATTTCGAAAACTAAATTCGGAATAGGACAAATATCTTAAGTTTATGTACGGGGGTGTAACGGAAATCTCTAGAGATTTTGGCATTGGAGAGATTTCATTTTTTCGAACTTCTGTGTTCGAAAGCAACATGGCTGCCTCCATGGTTGTCAGCACACCAAAGTAATTTTGTGAATATTTTTCTTCGGTGTTATTATTAGATTTGTTAAATTAAATAAGAAAAATTAAATGTTTTAAAATTTGACATAATTTATAATATTTTTGGAGCTTTAGTTTACATTTTACAAAACAATTTTTTTTTAAATCTTATGCCCGCCAAATTTAAATTATCTGTATGAAAACTCTATTTCCTGCACCAACACTTATCGATAACAAACTGAGCTGCCATCTTACAAAAATAATTTAGTAATCAAAATGAAATATAAGTTTATTTATTTTGTACTTTCATATAAAATATAATTAAATCAAATATTCATTGAAACAAAAAGTCCGTTCACTTTAAACTTAATTTGAAACAAATAGACAATTCTATGCCCGGTTTGTTTGTACTGTTGAATATTTTACTAGAGATTTTATTAAAGATAAAAATAAATGCAGATTACTTAGAAAACTAGATTTATTTTCATTAAAAAGATTGCTTTTATTTTTACAAATTTTTTTGTGGGTGAATTCACCCAAATCCCTTGAGAAAACACGGGAGCTTTGAAACCAACCCAAAGAGATTTTTGTGACACCTAAGAATTGGTATTTGGTTGGAATTCGGTTGGAAGATTTCGTATTGCCCAGAGAATATATGCTAAGAATTGTACAGCATTATTTAGAGGGTAAGTTTTACTGTTTTTATACACAAGCTGTTCTGAACTTCAATGTCAAATGAATTTAACACAATGAGGTAATGAAAACTTAGGATTGTTATTGAGTCCGACTCCAAAATGTATTCTTCGGACGTGGAATTCAGAACAAGGCAGATATTTATAAATGTACTTTTATAATTATATCAATAATTTTCAAAAAAGCACAATCGATAGTATAGAAATTCTCTACTACCTTGAATTCAAGTCTAAAAGCTTAGAGTTTCAAAACTTGGTTCTCCTTTACCCAACATACAGATCTGTTTCATATTATTTTTAGACAATACGAAAAGTATGCTTATCTAGTTGATGTGGAATTTCTTTGTTTGTGGAATTCGGAACACTCCTGGTAGATACAATTCTCTTCCTTTTTTATTTGAGATATGTTTTTTCGTATCTCTGTAAATTAAATTAATATGATTGCAGCTTGTTTGATACTTAAAGATGCTTAATTTAGGCAAATCTTTTAGTGAATATTATAATATTGTAAGGGCACCACATAACATTCGAAACGGAATTCGTATTGGACGACTCTCGTTGCATACTTTTAGGCATGTATTTTTATTATAGCCATAATTGAAGTTTAACTGCGCATGTAATAAAGGCAATTTTAGCTATTTTCAACGCATTAGCGGCATAAATAATACGCAAGTCGAAAGTGCGACATAAAGACACGCGATATGGCCGACCATTTCTCAGGCCGCACACATATAGCAAAAGCAAAAACGCCAGAGAAATCATTTCTCAAATGAGTCCGAGTCCAAAACCGAGACGATGAAAATGCGTAACACAAATGAACAGTAAGAAATCCAAAACGAGCCACAGAAAGTGGCGCCACAAAATGCGGACGAAATGCGATATAGGCAAAAGGCGCCAAGCATTAAAAACGTGCAGCATTACCAATTGCTATATGTATGTATGTATGTATGGATGTGTGTGTGTATATATATTTGTGGCATTTACTCATATGTGCCACACAGACTTCACCCCCTGTACATGTCCCGTGTATTGCCCGCAGCTCAGCGCCCACAAACAAACGATGGCGACTTATTCATTGCGCTTACCATTAAGGTGGCTCTTCTGATGCTGATGCTGATGCCTTTACTGCTTTTGCTGCTACTTTTGTTGTTGCTGTTGCTGTTGCTGTTACTGTTGCCACTGTGATATATAACACGCTCATAATTGGTCATAAATCTGACAAATGTAATTTGTCATCACTCAGGCAGGCAAGAGAGCAGCCGAACCGGACGAGAATGCAGAATGCTACTCGTCCTGTGCCTTTTTTCCCCCCGTTTGGACTTGGGGCCACGCTTTACTGAGTGCCAAAATGAAAAAGGTGCTTGACACAAAATGTCAGCTGGATATTTTTTATTACACAATCACAACACACACACACACACACACACACACACACACACACACACACACAGACACAGACACCAGCAAACATACATACATATACGCGCACGACTTTGCTCTGAGCGCCTAAAAGTATGCTCAAGTTCTTCAGCTTGTCACACACACATCCACATCTACAGTTAGGGATAGAATGATAGAATGAGAGAGTGAGTGAGAGGGATAGCATCACATCACACGTAAGCCACAAAGTAGTTACTTTTTATGCTTTCCGCTTTTGGCCATTGTTTTTGTTGTTGTTTTGCAATATCTTTGGTCACTTGGGCTCGTAAATATTTTACAAGTTTTCCTTTTGCCCCTCAAGCTATGCCCATCTCTCGATCTCGCTCTCTCGCTCTCTCGCTCTCTCGCTCTATCTCTCTGTCGCTCTCTCTCTCTCTCTTTCTAACTCGCTCTATGTTTGTCTCCAGCAACTAAGTTTTGCTTTTATAGATGACGTACGACTTATTTGGGTGCAGGTTCAACATCTACATTTCATTATAAATGACTTTCAAAATGGCCTTAACGTTCTAAATGAACTAACTGCTTCCCCTTTTCTGGCTCTGTCTCTGTCTCTCTCTATCCCCATCTCTCTCTCTATCCCTCTCTCTCTATTTGCTATTCGATTTTAATAATGGCACTTGGGCAGCAATCAATAAACCGTTGCAAATTTATGGGAATTAAGTTGGCGCATAATGAGGAAATAAGGCTATATAAGCAACAAATATATCTTCATAAATATATTGTTGTAGCTGGCTAGGTGAAAATATCAAAATATTAGAGTAGTACCTAAGAGTGAAATAATGGCAAGAGCAAAAATATCAATTTAAAGCTATTCAAGGTTTGTTTAAAAATGTATTGTGACTGAAAACTCGTTCAATATTATCAATGTTTGATTAAGCAATTGTAGCTTTGATTTATCCCAACCATCAAACTAACAACCACTATATATTTCTTAAGCGGAGGTGTCACGAAAATCCCTAAAGATTTTCGGTTGGTTTGCATTTTCATTTGCTCTTAGAAAAACAGCCGGTGCTGAAATGCCTCAAGATATTTAGTTTTTTGACTTATGGAAGGGTCACTAAAGCAATTTCAATTTATTTGCAACCAATTTATAACCAAATTAAATACCAAAGCTGTCAAAAAACCGTCTTTCAAATCTCCTGCAAAATTACAATAGATTTGGTTGAAAACACCACGAAAATCAATTTTGAAAATTAAATAAATATTTATAATGGAAACAAAAATGTTTTTCTGAACTATCTACATTACATTTTATAAACATCCAACTTGTTTTGTCTATTAATTTTAGATTTTAAAAAATATCCATTGAAAAAATGCAGTCAACCAAACCAACCGAACACGAGAGTTGCCAGCTCGAAATTGATTGCTACAGAAAAGAATTGCCATACAATTTGTTAAACTTGGCGGGCTACAAATTCAGTTCAAAGTTCAAAATATCAATTGCAAAAAAAAATTGGTGTACTAATACTTTACTTAAAAGTTTTATTTTTTCACTGCGAAATGAAAAGTAATTGCCAGATTATACAAGGAATTCAAAAATAAAACAAATTCTGAAAGTCAATTTTGTTATATTCTTCATCATATTTGGAAAAGAATTGGTTAACTTATTCATTAGATTAAAGTCAAATAATATTTATAATATTGAATTGAAAAACTGTCAACAAAACAGAAGCCAAAACGTGCAAGAAATCGAAGCTGTTCTCGATTCAGCAATTTTTACGATTTGACAACTAAATAGACTTTTAACTATGAAATCTCGGTTTCGAAAGAGAGAAAACGAAACCATTCTGATCGGAAATCAGAACAGTAATTCTTTAATCGTTCGGAAAAGATACGTTTTTACTTTTCAAAAATTTGCTAAATTCGGAACAGGTCTTACTAAAAACTTTCGTAACAAATCAAAATAAAAACAAAAATGAAAAGCTATCTTCGACGTGTCAATATATCTTTGCAGAAAAATATTGTATACCAAAGCTTAATTTACGGCCGATTGTTTCTATGACAACTATAAGAAATAGCTGTCCAATTTGTATAAACAATTTTCTTAAGCTAAATTCTTGTATTTTCAGGAAATCTAGAGGTCAGTACTTTTCCATCCACACACGATGACAAAAAGGCAGTCAAAAGTGTACCATAACATTTCAATATCTCCTACAAAATTGTACTTAATTTAAAATATATATATATATTCAATTATTTTAAATATATCATAACTATTTCATATCGTTCACACCTATCTCAGATTGAGTACTTACAAACCGAAAGTTCCCAGGAATATATTAAATCAAATGAAAATTGATTGGTTGTAATGACCTCAACGTATTTTGCGAATGCTCTCTGTTTTCAAGGCAGCAGTGACAATGCATTTATTTACTTGAAATTCTCGGCCTTAAAGATGCTTTGAGATGCCTGGCAAATGGGTCAGAATCTTCAAGAGAATTTTTTTGCCAGAACGATCATGCAAATAAATGCGACGTGTTTCACAATGTGAATCTAGATTCTAGAATCTAGATCCATTTTACAAGGCAAAAATTGACAACGCAACTTACGTTTTGTGATTTTGTGGTATATATTCGTGCTCTGTAAATGAAATTTGGTGCGACACATTTGTCAAATTGGCGCTTAGCGCTTAGCTAAAAAGATATCAACATCGTATTTTCGCTGATATTTGCTGGTGTTGTTGTTTGTGCTGCCTGGGCTGGAGACATCGTGAAAATCCGGAGAATTTGAGTGCGACTCAATTAGTTTCAATTGAATTATTACACGACGACACTCATTCAATTTTCTCTGTTATGGGGACTCGAGTGTACGTATGAATTTCAGTCACAGTCCCTGGCAAAAGCTGTCAAATACAAATTGTATGATAAGTAAAATGATGTGACATTTCGCACTTCACATGGTCCAAGCGATCTAATGAATGCGCTTCTATTCAAATAAAACAAACACACAAATAACAAACAACTTTAACGAAATTGCAGACTGAACAAAATCTTCAATATATTTCAACTAGTTAGTATGTGTGGATAAGACTAAACTAATGAATGATTAAAGGGTTGTTTACATGATGCAATTCTTGCATGAAATAATTGTCTTAATGTCATTCACTAAATGCAACAAAAAGACTTTAAAGAATAGCTTCGATTGTTTTACAGTGAATTCCCAATATTCAATCACATGCTTTTAAACTAGAATTCAATAATTTTGCTAATAAGAAAATAGTGAAAATTATAATATTTAAGGCAAATATAATTCCACAAAATTTTGGAAACAGATCAAAAAATAAACCAAGTAAATTTCGAGCTCGAAAATGCAAGTTTCATCTAGAAGATGACACTTTTAATAGTTTTAGCAGTACAATTTTAAAAGCTTGAAGTTTATTTGTAACTTTTATGAATTGAAAATTTGTCTGAAGAAGGATTTATTTGGTTCAGGCTTAGGCTAGGCTGCATTTTCGATTTAAGGTAAGACTTTAAGGCATACAAAAAACCTTTTTGCAACCTTGTTTCTAAGACCTACAAATGTTAACTGTAATATGCTTTTTTCTGAGCTGCATGTTCCAGTTTGCACTTTTGTGGTTTTAGTGGATTTGAATTTTCCATAAATATTAAAATTTTCGTTACTTTCAAAATTTGTTACCATGATTGAAGAAAACCCAAAAAAAAACCCAATCAGAACAAAAACAATTGCTTAGTGAAAATTATTAACATCAAACACATTCAATTTTGAATGTGCATTTAATCCGCAAAATGAGCTAAAAAGTGAAAATGGATACATTTAGATAAAATGCACTTGAACAAAGACTCGCTGAAAGTGAAAGCCAGAACTGAGCTGATAAACAAAGATCTTTTTTGGTTTTTAAATATAATATATATAGTATGTTACACACTTTACTCAATTTATATGCCCAAGAAACATGATAGAAGCGCATGAACCCACGCATTTATCACTATTGTGGAATATAGGCGCCGAAGTGCTGCCTTCAGCTCTCCAGTTTAGATCTGCCTATCGTCAGGTGCAGTTGCAAAATCGCTATTATGAAATACTCGTATACTTTGTGGTATCTGTTAATACTGGCCGCCTGTTTGGCGGTGCCCAGTGTGGTGGCACGTGGCGGTCGTGGACGTGGTGGCGGCTCATTCGGTGGCTTATTTGGTGGCTGGCGTAGCAAATATGGCAGCAAATCATCATCTTCGGGCAGCGGTAGACGCGTGGTCAGCGGTTCACCGGTGCACACAGCGATGACAGTGCCAAAGTTGCCACCACCACCGCCAGCAGGTGGCAAGGCCATGCCGAAGCTGCCACAAGTTGCCAGCTATCCGCGACAACAGATGCCGCCAGGCTATGCCTATATGCCAACACTTGGACAGGGACTGCCACTGCAACCGGGGCGGGGGGGCATGTATTATGCAAATCCGCAGGCGTTGCCCGCTGGTGCCGTTTTTTATGCGCAGCCGCCCAGGGGCATGGCTTCAGGTGAGAATGGTCATAAGAAAAGAGTTCATCTATCTATCTAATAAAAAAACAACTTTCATGTAACTAATTGTTTATCTATTCCTTAGATTACAGTGGTTTTCTTACCGGCATGCTCGCTGGTCGTATGATGGACAGCTTGTTCTTTCACCAGCGTCATCATGTGTATCACCGGAATCAGCAAGTTGAACCGCCAGCAGCTACCAGCAATGGTCGAGAGATCATCATCATCAATAACGGACAGTCGGAGGGGGAAGTGGAGGCTGAACAGCCACTCAATGAATCGCTGATAACAGAGCAGGCTGCCAAAGACTTGGATAATCAAGACACTAGTTCAAGTGAGGAAACAGCAGAAGTGACTGCTATACCAGCGCCACCTGTTGGTGGCATTGTATGTTTTCCCATCATGCTAAACGAGACGGATCCACAGAACTCGGAATTGGTGCGTGAAGTAGAGCGTGTCGTTTGCTTTCCTGCTTCCAGCATGGAACCACCGCCGTCAAGCGTCGACTGCCAAAATGATCCACAGTGCATTGCAGAGCAGATCAGAAACAGCGGCGGCAGCAGCACCACCACCAGCAGCACTGTGCCACCAATTGTTGCAGGCGATATTGGTGGAGCAGCAGATGCCGCCGGCGGCTCTTTGGAGTTGACCAGCTATGTGCCTGATGTGGATGCTGCGCATGATTAGTTATATGGTAATTTATTAGTTTTAAACGTATTACGCAAATAAAGTTTTTTTTGGTTAGTTTTTTTTTTCAGTTAAGCAGCTAAACAGTTCAACTTTATCAGCGATGTTTTTCAAACTTATTCGTATTCTTATTCTTAATTAATATGCATATGAAATATATTTTAAGCACCACTTTTTATCTTAGTAAGATTAAATAAAGTTTAGCAAATTAATATAAAGCTTGCAAATACATATGAGCATTTCTGTTAACATTTCAGTTTTCTACTACAAATTCAAGAATATTAAAGAAACAAAAGTAATTATTTCTTCCGATTGTTTCTATGACAGCCATAAGATGTAATCGCTCGAGTTTGATAAGACAAAGTCAGCATGGAAATAGCATACTAAAACGCTGAATAATTAAATTTCGTGAGGATAATTTGAGAAACACAAAAGTTGTTCATACAAAAACTTATTTTTCAACCGATTGTTCCTTTAGTGCTAGATATGGTGGTCCGATTTTGATGAAATTTTGTACAAAATTATGAGTTTTAGCATTATCTTAACATTTTATTCAAATTGTATCAAAATCGAAGCTCTATATCTGATAGCTGCCATAGAAAACAACGTTTGAAATTATGTTTTTATGAGGAAAACTTGTTTGTTTCTCAAGCTGTCTTTACATGTTCTGCATTTTAGTGTGTTATTTTTAAGCTGACCAAATCTTATCAAGCTGACAACAAATTATAACGCACTGAAAGGAAGACGATTAGGAGAAACAAAAGGATTCACGACCGTTGCAGAATGAAAGATCCTTGGAAACATTGTGTCAAAAAGTGTAAAGACATATTTTCTCATTTTGTTTTATAAGTGATAGAGAATAACTAAAGTTCAACTTTGACAACTTGAAGAAACCCTTTGTACGATTATTATTGAATGCTCTTTACATTTTAGTAACTTCTCATTTAAAGGGTTATATACACTTGTAATGAATTTGCATATTCTTAAAGACTGTACTTTTGAGAATACTCTCACTTTCATAACGATCGGAGCGTTAGAACCGAAGTTATAGCTGTTTATAGCGCACTACCTGCACAGCACTTGAAACGCGACTGCAACGGTCTTATTTGTTTTTAATTTTTTTTTACGAATAAATTGCAATAAGTATTTAAAAACATGTTTTAATTGACGTTGACTAAAGATTTGGAATAAATATTTTTTAAGGTGTCAAAAAAAATCAAGAAATCTGTTTTCGCGGTGATAGTGTATATAACCCCTTAAACAGTCTTCAGTTTTGCATCGAATAAAGTCGAATTGAGTCACTGTGCGACGTCCACAAAATAAAGCGTTCATCAAGAGGCACCAATACAAATGCAATTATAGTTTTTTGGGTGTCTGTGTGTGTGTCTGGGTGTGGTGTGTGGGTGTGTGGGTGTGTGGGTGTGTACAATGATCCAAGAACACGACTAAAGCTCACTTGCACTCATTAATCCCGCTATTTAACAAAGAAGAACCGCAACAAAACTGAAAGACGTAAATGAATACAAAGTTGCTCCTCTCTCATTGTGAGTCATTTTGGCTGGATGCATGTTAGTACATCATTCACATTTAACTATATACAAATTTAAACATGCATACATATACATTAGACCATATGTACATTATAATAAATAGTTCTAGCGTAACACATTTTGTTGAACAATAGTTGTTCATATGCATGTATTATACGTACATACATACATTTTATCTAGCTTAGATTTATATTTTTTAAGCTGATGAGTTTTCTGCTTGCTCTTATCTGTATTTAAATAATTTTACTTATATCCATTTCTTATCAATATCATATCTTTCACTCATATTCATTCATTTTATAAGATATGTCTTCTAAAGGTATATTGTGTTACGTTTAAAAACCACCCTTGTTGGTATAATTACAAAGCGTATGTATGTATATGAAATGGAACCACAGCAAACTACTCACATCCTCCTTAACCAAGCCAAGCAATAACAACTAAAAATGCTTTACTCAAGAGTGATCGACTTAAGCATACTCTGCATAGGTCTAACAAAACAATCTGTCAATATTGGATTATTATAAAATTGACTTATTCTTGTTATACAAGACATATTTAAGATAAAATAAATAGAAGAATTGGGTAGTTCCTTTCCCGACAATAGAAATAATCTTTCTTTTAGTACCTACTCGGATTAAAAAACTAATCGGTCAATCATATACAATTTAAAACAGCTGAGTTATAAACGGAAAAATAAAATGAACTAGAACTAGATCAATTCAAAATCTTTGATGCGAATTAGTGCATATCGGACCGACACTACTCAAATAAACAGGAAAATGTCAAATTTGTGTTTTTTTTTTTGATTGTTATTACATTTAAAAATACAGATTTGACCAGCAAAAGTATTTGTGTTTTTAAAATCAAGAATTAATATATTAAAATGCGTTAAAGAAATTAAAGAAATATTACTTTTTTAGGAAACCATGCAAACCAAAAGTTCTTACATGCAAACATAGTGCACAGCTTAGTATACCCTATGCTTAAGCATCAAAAAATATTAAAACTAGAGTTAACTTTTATACAAAATAGCACAAAAGAGACAACAAATGAGCAGGCAGAGAAAGACAGACACGTATTTGAGAGAGAGCGACTGCGACGCCAGCAGAGATGACAAATACAGCAACTGGAATAGAAACGGCAGTAGCAACAACAAAAACAAAAACAACAGCAACAACAACAGCTGAAAACATGCCAACAAGTTGCGGTCGCTTTTGCCGTCGACGCCGACGTCGCTGTCGCTGTTACCGTCGCAGTCGCTACGCTTCGTTTCGCGGTCCGCTTCGCGGTCCGCGTCGCGGTCGGCGTTGTCTCTCAACAACAAAACACGCAAAATGAAAAAACCGCATTTCAGTTGTTTGAGAAACTTTGCGCGGAACTAAACTCGAACGCGGGCTATTAAACAAATAACCGTGTACAACAACAACAAGTAAATACAATAACAATATTACATATATTTTTTTTAAAAAACAAAGTGCAATATATTCTTATAAGCATGTACGGATAGTTTACAATTGTGACCATCGCTCAAGACCGGTTTTAGATAGATGATTATTGCTTTTTTTTTGTATGTAGCTTGCAGCTGACGCTATATCAATTGTACAGTTAATTAAAACAGCCTGCTCTTTGTTTTGCAATTGTACAAAAAAAAATATTATAAAATTTCGTACGAATTCAAGGTCAAACAAATTTTTTAGCGAAATACTATAAATTGTTTGTAGTACATATGTACATATCTATATATATATTATTATTTATAAATGTTTGTCCAATTCAAAAAAACGCAAATGATCGTTCAATAAAAATAAAAAAAACGCAACTTAAAAGTTATTTTCTCCAAAGCTCTTCAAATTGTTTAATACATACTTCATATATTCATGCTCATATATATGTACATGTATGTATGTATATAAGTACATACTGTTTTTTTGTTGATTCATACGTACGTTTGAGTATTTCACAGAGACATCAACTTGTTATACCCTTGCCGAAGGTAATATTATTTTGTCACGATATATGTAACGCATTGAACGACCTATACAGTATTAAGTTATATATATTCTTGATCAGTATCAACAACTGAGTTGATCCGTATGTCTGTCATTCCGTCTTTCCGTATGTTTTTGTGCGAACTAGTCTCATAATTTTAAAACTTTTTTGATAGAACTTGGCACTGATAGTTCAGACTATATACAACTGCAATAGGAACAATCGAAACAAGTCGAAAATGTTGTTTCTCAATATATCGAAAAAAAAAACTCACAAATTCTGAGTTTTAGCATTATATAAACATGTTTACAAAATTTCAACGGAAAACGGATGAAAGCCTAGTTTTTGCAACGAAAACCTTTTTTTCTATTTCTGAAGCTATCTTTTCCAACTTTACATATTCTGAATTTTAGTATGTTATTTGAAAGCTGGCTAAATTCAATCAGAATGGGGCGACTATATCTTAAATTTCGTAAGGATAGTTTGAGAAACACAAAAGTTGTTCATACAAAACTTTTTTGCAAGGATATATACCATCTTCGGCAACCTGCAGATTACTTTTTTTCTAGTTTGAATGATCTTTACTGAATTTGAGTTTCAAGTTTGTACCTCTAAAAGCTTTAATAGGTCAAATAAGTTCAAAAACAGGCTATAATCGGCTAAATGTGTGATTCATAAACAGTTAAATATTATTGTCACTTGATAAATATTAAATTCAGTATGTAAATTTTATTGACACATGTTAAATGTTATTGAACAGGTTTTAGAACTGGTTCAAATTAATACTCCAAATAAAGATTAAATTATTCACAATACATGTTGTCACAGTATGTTTTCCAAAGAACAGAACAGATCCTGACAAATAAAATTGTACATATTAAAAATGTCAACAGCTGAAATGCATAATATTTTGTTGTTGTTCTTATTTCTCTCATAAAAATGTTTGCGACTCTGTGAAAAGCTACAAGGAATATATTTAGTACTTTCCCGCTGTGAAATATTTTTATATTTTTATGAACTCAACAGGTTTCGTTTAAATTTAGGCATTCCAAATCTATTCTATGAGTCCCCCTTCAAATTGTTGTCTCAATTGATAGAGGCAATTTAGGGCTGTAAAAATAAATACAAAAATAGCCACTCTGAAAACTGTTTGCCTAATGCCTTTGAAACTATTACAATGAAGTGCATATGGAGATATTTTAAAGTATTTAAGTGGTTATAACTTAAATATATAACAGAACGTGACTCAACATAAAGCTTATTTGTTTTGAAATGATTTCATTTTAATCAAGTTTAAGCCATATTGATTCATAAGGCTAACTTTGCATAGCTGTTTCATTATTATGCATAGTTATAAAAAAAAAACTCTTCAACTGAATAAATAAAGTGGTTCAAAAACTGTTGTTTTTTTTTATTTGTTTTTGGCTCCCACGCAATACTCTCCAAGTTTGGATCTTGAATATATTTGATGACTTATTTTTAGCGCCAATTTTTGTTTGGCCAATTTCGAGTGATGTTTGTGTAACGTACCTGGAAGGGAAACCGGTCTTGTGTAATCATCAACTTCCCCTTAACGCTTATTAACAAGCGCAAAAAGAAATGTACAAAAATGTCTTTCATTCAATGCCAAAAGAAATGCCAGCTTTTGTATTTTTTTTTAATAATTGTTGACTTTACGCATTCATTATTTACGCGTTTAAAATAAATACAAATGTGAAAATATATTTGTATATTTATTGGGAAATATATATATATATGTTTATAGACAGTAAACAAGAGCATGCTTGACATATTGAACCCAAAGATTGATAAGAACACACAGCAGACAAACACGTAAAAGTAGTATATAAATTTAGTTGAATCGATGCTCTCTCTATTCAAAGTCTGCTCATTTGCAAAATTTCCTAGAATTACACGAAACATGTCAAAATATGGAGCGATCAAAAACAGGAAGATAACAATGAGATGTTTTGATTATAGAATGACGTCATACACTTTAAATGTTCAGCAGAAAATTTTCATATTATATGAGTCATGAAAATAAACCGACTTTTTTTTATTGTTCGTGTTTTGTGTGGCGAACTGCAACGAGAGAGAGATTGTAATTAATATAAACAATTGTCTGTTGTGGTTTAGGTACAGGCTGCAATAAAGGTAACTATTACTTATCAGCAGCTTAGATTTACTATATACCTAATACATATATTTAAAACAGTATGAGTTGGAAAAGCCATAAGTTCATTGGTTTTATTTGCCTTGCAAATTGTAGTTTGAATAACATTATAGACACAAATTCATGCTTAGATCAATAAGTATCAACAATAATATACAATATCGCAATTAATTACAATGCATTTTCACACAGCTTGTGCCCTTCAATTTAACTATTGATATTTACTCTTAGCTAATCTAAAATTCTATAGGGTTTGTTTACATTTCTGATTCCGATTACTTGACACTTTGTTTGCCTATGGTATATATCAACATGTATACCAAGTTTCGTTGCTCTAGCTTCACAACTGTGGAAAAAACTGCGTTCATACAGACGGACGGATGGACGGACGGACGAACAAACGGACGGACGAACGAACGGACAGACGAACGTACGGACAGATATTTCACAAACCCAATATACTATATTTTCTTCTTTTTTTTTTTTAATTAAAAAAAGAGTATTAAAATAGTATACAGACTTGTCTTTAAAAGGAAATAACGATTGCAAATTCTTTTGAAAAACAGGATCGCCAAATCGAAAAAGATTCGAATTGAAACAGGCATCTTTTGATCTTTTCGCATTATTGCAAATTCATTTCATGGATTCATTTGAATCCAGAACGCGTCTCACATATACTTTTTTTAAGTATTCAACTCACTAATATGTATTTTTTCTCCAACTGAAGGCTAGACCAGTTTGAAATCAAACTAAACAATAAGTACACAAAAATATATATATAGTTCATTCAACCGATAACCCCTATTCTGTTTATATTAAACATATTTTGGATGACTGTTTTGTGACGAAAACAATCGTGTATTTTGACAATGACGTTGTCTGAAACATAAGTACTTTTCATGACGCACAATTTAAAGAAGTAAAGTTTTTTGAATCGTGATCGAGCGATCTGTTAAACGTTTAAAGCAAATACATAGCTAAAATGCAGTTATCTGCGATTGAATCTATTTGAATAGGTTTTAAGAAAAGCTCTGCTGAAACTGAAAATTTAAAAAAATTTATTGTTTGTCAATACAAATAAGTTTTTGACATTGACTTTAAAATTTGTAAGAGAATTTTCAAATTTTCTAATAAAAAACTTATATTTGTTCATGCACAAATGAAAATATGCATTTCTACACTTTTTGAAATCAAATCAGATCATTACAGCAACCTTGAAAACTTAATGTTAAAGAAATATTTCTATCATCTTGTGAGCACAAATAGAGCTTGAAAAACGTTGCTTAATGTCTGGGTGTGTGTATGTCTTTAAAAAAAAAAGTTTAAAAACATTTTAACAATATTAATTTCAATAAGAGTACAACTCATATAGTAAACGCAGACAATAAAAGTCCTTGCCACATAAAAGCAAAAGTCAATGGAGTGTAGCCACGCGACGAAAGATGACCAAAATTGGCAAGTTATATAATTATCATCATGGATAACGCGCCCCAAATTGAGGCAGACACCAAAAGTGGCAGCCAGGGCGTGACATTGCGTCAGCGTTCAAAATGGGGAAGGGCTCTCCAACTACAACGTAATGACGCAAATAAGTATGGGGAATCAATTAGAGCTCTTAACGTTAAGTTGTTATAATGACGACTAAGTTTTTTGTAGAAACCAACACAATTCACAGTCGCTTTGAAAAGTGTCAAATGATGTACGAGTTGAGTGTGTAGTATTATTAGCACAAATTGAATCAATTGTTTATGCAAAAACAACAAATTATAAAGTGTGCAGAGACAAATGAAGAATGACAACTGAGGGATTGCGTTTTGCGAGAGGCTTTATTATTATTTTCATTTATTCACCCTGTGGTGTGTGAAATCATTTTTAGAGATGAAACTGAGTTTACAATTTGCCAGATTAACTATCTTATCTCTGGTTGAAAACATAGAAAATGTAAATCTTTCTTAAGCACTTTGCGTTGTCTATCATAAGCAGATAAAAATGACTTTTCTCAGATGTTTGTAGGGTCAAAACTTTTAACATCTGCATAATAATTGATTTGGTTAATAGCAGAGATAACCAAGAGACCTACTGAATGTTTGAATTTTTAAAAGTTTTATTTATTTATCATATTATTATTAATAAGTAAACATTTTTTAATTTATTTCTATGTTTTGCGAATTTATTCATTTTGATTTGAACGGTATTAGAAATGGATTCAGAACTGCATACTCAGGCCAGTTCTGAATTCCGATTCTGTTCGAATTCTGCAAAAAACGAAATTGAATGCTGTTTTGAATTTCTGAAAACGTCAAAACTTTTGCTTTTTTGACTGCAAAATGAAACGCTGAAAATTTAAACAACGAATTCTTTAACTCAGCATTTGCATATATTTCAAATAAATTAGAAATGAACTAGAAAATTTTATCATTAGATTCAAATCAAATAAAATTTATAAAATTAATATTTATAAATTAATTAAAAAATTGTTTGTAAAAAAGAAGCAGAAACTAGTTGACAACTAAATATACTTATTGGTATCAAAACTCAGTTTGGCTTTCAAAAAAAGGAAAACGAAACTATTCCGAATGCCAATCAGAACTGTAATTCGTTAATCGTACGAATTTCCGAATTTCCGTTTGGTTTACAATTTGCCTAAATTTGCGAAAATCTCTAAGCACATTTCATATTATCATTTGCTGCTTTTCGATTTGTCATCGCTATTTTTCTTATCGAAATCTCTTGTATAAGTATGTGTGCATACATTATATGTACATGAAATAAATCGCGTCTATAGTATATTTTTTTTTTTTTTCGGTTGAACAAACCATTGATAAGCATTAGCTCTATTTAAGCGTTCCATGCTGACAATACCAGCTTAGTCCAAGTCGAGCAGCAGGCCAAGCAACCAACTGAATTCAAAACATTACAAACTTATTTTGAAATACTAAAAGTAACTCATACAAAAGTGATACTCTACAATTGCAGCATGTCGCTTCTAGCCAGGCGACAAAGCAGCTTGGCTTTTATAGTGGGTCTACTGCTACTACTAGTGGCCATACAGGATGTCCACTCCAAGCGTTGGTATGGCGGCGGTGGCAGCAAAAGCCGCTCATCCAGCTCCAGCAGCAGCTCCGTAAGACGCCCCTCATCCTCATCCACATCACACGGCGGCCATGCGGATAACACCAGACTCAGCTATGGTGGTGGACAAAGCCACTCCCAGCCGAGCCATACCCAAACGAGCCATGTGCAGGCGAGTCACGTGCAGCCCAGCTACAGTGCACCAAAGCCAGCTGCTGCACCTGCCTCACCCATTGGCTGGAATGTGCCGGCCAAGCCGCAGGGTCCACCGCCGGCCTATTCGGCCAGCAATCCTGTGGGTGGTGCGCGCACCAATGTGCATGAGCCACCGCCGGCGTACAATCCCAGCTACAAGGCCAATGCACCACCGCCCAGCTACTCGGCGGCCAGCAGCAACACCAACAGCAATTCTCGGCCAGCAGCAGGCTCACCAGCTGGACACGCCCACTATACGCCCGCACAAACTTATAGACCACGCCAGAATGCTACTGGTGGTTTCGGTGGTGGTGTTCATCAATCGCCCATTCAGGCCAGCAATGCACATGGCTTGCAGTCCAGCTATCCGGGCGCCACCTATCATAGTTCTGGCAATTTGCCCGCTGGTGCCTCCTATCATCCAGCGGGTCAACTGCCCGCGGGTGCCACATATCACAGTCCTGGTGCTCTACCCGCTGGTGCCACCTATCATAGTGCACCACCAGCTGGTGCTACCTATCACAGTCCGGGCGCTCTGCCCGCTGGTGCTAGTTATCATCCTGGTGGCTATCCTGGTGGCTATGCACCAGCAGGCGCTAGCTATCATCCGGCCGGACAAGTACCTGCGGGCGCTAGCTACTATCCCAGCGGTGGCGTGCCACATGGTGCCACATATTATCCACAGCAAGCCGCCATGCCGGCAGGTGCAACCTTTTTGCCCGCGGGTGCAGCCATACCCGCTGGAGCCACCTACTATCCACAGGCGCCAAAATCTTCATCTGGATTTGGTTTGGGTGAGTAAAGCTTTAAAGATTTAACATTTGGTTATTAATGAGTAAATATTAATTATAACTAAATTGACAGATATAATTCACAGTTTATTTTAACATGAGTTTTAATTATGTTTTGTTTTCTAATTCATTTTAATTTAATATTTTAAATGTACAACTTTTAATTATCTTCTGTTTGCTTTTAGGTACGGGTCTTATTGCGGGCGCTTTGGGTGGTGCCATTTTGGGCCACGCCCTTACGCCCACGCAGACACGCGTTGTGGATCATGGACCAGCATATGGTGGCAACTATGGCGGCGGCGGCGGTGGTGGCGTTGGCGGCAGCAATGGCGGTGAAGACAAGATCATTATTATCAATAACGGACCACCTGGCTCGGTGACCACCACGGACACTGGCTCTGGCACCACAGTTATCAACACGGGCGTTGCACAGCCCGCAGTCGCAGCTGCACCAGCTCCAGCTCCAGCATATGCTCCAGCTGCAGCACCCGCTCCTGTTGCAGGTGGAGGCACACCTTTAGCACCTTTAGCTGCAATACCAGCAGCTGCCGCCGCGCCAGCTGTGGATGGCTCAGTTGCTGCACCGATTGCTGCAGCAGCAGCTGTGGCAAATGCCGCGCCAGCTGCTGCAAATGCCGCTCCTGCTCCAGCTCCAGCTCCAGCTGCAGCTGCTCCAGCTGATCCCAATGCACCACCCGCCGGCGGCATCATCTGTGTGCCAGTGCGCGTGCCAGAGCCAGATCCAAAGGATCCCACCAAGACCATCGAAGTGGAGAAGGTTGCCTGCTATCCAGCTCCACCTCCAGAGACTGCACCACCAGTCAGTGCCGCAGCAACAACAGCAGCTGCTCCAGCTTCAGCTTCAACTCCCACTCAATCTAATGTGACACCCTCATCGGATGTGGCGCCTCTTGCACCCTTCCAGCCCACGCCCCTCTCTGTGCCCGAAGGCTCCGTTCCTTTGGCTCCTTTGCTGCCTGGTGGACAGCCGGACATTATGCGCATGCCTGGACAGACATCGGCGCGTCTCTCGGCTGAGTCTGGACTGCATGATGCACGCAGCGGTGGCAAGTCCCTCATTCAATTGAGTTCACTGTCCACGCTGCTAACGCTTCTGGTGGCCTACTGTCTGCACTGAGCGAAACGGAGCTAGTACCTCTCAAGTTGTAACTGAAACCAAACGATGATTGCCAGTCAGACGAGCATAACCCGAGTTTACATCTTACATCAAATATCTGATGAAATTGATTCTATATAATTTTTGTTGCATTCAATATATACTCGTAGTTTTGTTAGACAAAAAAAATAAATAAAAATTAAAATTATCTGAATAATATTTTTATACAATATCCTTTTTCAGTAAAACTGGCAAAATGAAAGGAATGGGCCGAATCGGACTACTATAACAATGGAACAATTGTTTGAAATATGAGTTGCATGCACGGTTGCCACATTTGGTACATATGTACCAAAACTGGTACATTATTTAATCGTTGGTACATTGGTAGTCTCTTTTAGAAAACGATACCATTTCTTTAGTATATGTGTTTTAATAAAACTTGTGAAAAGTTAATACAATTTTTTTCATCGATCTATATATTACTGAAAGTTTTTTGTGATTAACACTAAAATTAATCGAAACTAAAAGAATAGTTGAAAAAATGCAAAACAAGACTGCTTGATTATTTTGATATTGAAAAATTTTCTTATATTTTACTAAACAGTTGTTTACCGAGGTTTTTTTCAACATTTTTTGATCAAATTTATGTGAACTATTCCATAAATATTTATAAGGAATTTCTCTAAGTCAATTTTTGCTCATTCCCTTTTCATTTTGTTATTAATGGCATTATCTATCACACATTCTGACTAAGTTTAATCAAAATCTGCTGAATATATCCTATAGTTGTCATATGAACAAGTTGAAAATTAAGTTTTCTTACAAGCAAAGCTAATTCCGGTTTGTGGCTTTGGGTGTGGGGACAACAGAGCTGCTCTAAAAAAGCTTTTAGTTATGCAACAACCAAAGCTTAAAGCATTCTAAAAAGCTTTTAGTTATGAAACAGCCAAACATTAAAAGCTTAGCATAGACAACTGCGAGCTTTGCATAGGGATGCTGGAAAAATAAGTTGTATGAAACACATTTACATTGCTCAAGCTAACTTAACCAAACTTATCTGTTCTGAAATTGATTCATTTTGTTATTATTGGAATTGGAATAATAAGTAGTTGTTGTACAGAAATTACATATTTTACTTTTAAAGATACCCAAGTTAAGCACAACAATGTCAAGATTTATTATATTTTAGATGCTAATCAAAAAACTTTATATTAAAAGTAAAATAGAACGATATATTAAAATATGTAGATAGATCGAATATTGACATCTTGTATGAAAAATACCTTACAAGACTATACAAAAGTTCTGCATATAACAGTTCTTACTTATACCCCAATTTAATTGTGTTATTTAATTTAAGAAAGTTAAAAGGACATTTGTTAACTTCTAATTTAAGCAAGAAAATCACTTTTAAACATTTTCAGATTATTTCTAGATCAGATTGAAAAATATCTACTCCAGATAACAATCTAGTGACGAAAGCAAATCATATATCAAATCTTGCTACCATTTTTTTTATGAGCTATTCTAAATTACAAAACTAATCACATTAGGTCAATAGTATTATTTTGTTGCCTTCCAAAGATTAGTTTTAGCAAAGCGGTCCTGGCAACTTTTTCAAAAAAAACAAAGTACACAAACAGCACAAATCCTTGAAAAGTGGACGTAATGCAGAAAAGCAATGAACTCACAAATCCCATTTTGAAAAAAGAACATATGCCAAAGATCCAACTCAAGCCGAGTAGAAAGAAAAGACAAACACAGAGTCGCATCTGCAAGAAAACTATTCCATACCGATTTTGTATTCGGCAGACTTTATATCCTATACAGATAAATGAGCACAGATTGGCGAATACCACTAATCCGATGGGCAGAATGATGCCATAAGCCAAACCATTGCCGGATGGATAACAAAATAAAGCAATGTCATCCGATTTAATCTTAACCGGACTATACGACGTGGAATCAAAAAAGATCAACAAAAGTGTTGGCAGCAGTGGGAATAACCTAGCTATAACAGCCACATGCAGAACGGGATGTTGCGAACTGTTTATGGTAACGCTGACATGTCGTCGGAAATGAAGGTAACCAATTAGCATCATCCAGCTAAACTGCAATAGCACCAAGTACTGAAACAATGCACCCAAGGCAATGCATTCAATTCGGTAATGGTGAAATGAGAAATTCCAGATCAATTCATTAATATACAACAGCAGGATTAAACCAAATAGCAGCAACATTGCCAAACTCAGATGAAGAAGCAGTTTCGTGGAATATATGCATCGCCAGTGTCTGAAAAGCGCAGCAGTTGCCCAGTAGACCACAGAGTGATAGTCCACTGCCAACAGCCGTGATAATGTCCAATATTTTCTCCTTGCGAAGCACATCCTTGAAATCATCTGAACACTTGTACTGCTTACAGCTGCAGCCCACAAGAAAAGCAAACTGTGTCAAGTGTCTCGTATAGCAAAGAGCTATTGAATCCTGCCAAAATGCACTTTCACTGGTCTCAATGCCATTCATATCCCAAGTAGAGTAGTTCCAGAAACCACATTTGCCGTGAAATTGATTCATTTCATTGCGTAGAAGAAATGGCAATGGAGTGGGCAACGAGTTGTCTAAAATGAATAAAGATTAAAAGTTAATTCGATCAGAGATGAGGATCACTACACTTCTACACTAACTTGATTTTTGAGGCATACTTATAGAAAGCACATAACTGCCTGGACGTGTCTTCGCACTTTGAGCGGGGGTATCCACAAAGAGAGCATTATTGGCGTATATCTTGAAGATGAGATAGCTGACATTGGCATTCTGCATATCCTTCCACAGCTGCTCAGTTAGAAAACTGGCAACTTGCACATCAGACTCCGAACTGAGCTGCTCCAAATTTTGATTGGCGTACAGAAATCGGTAGAAAAACTTATTATGCTGGCAGCTGGATCTATCAGGTCCTGGTTTTGAGTAAACAGCAATGCCTGTGTAATTGTGGAGTTCAGGATACAAGTAGAAAACACTCAGATGGTCAGAAATCAAAACCGTAACATTATCCTGCACTTTTAGATCGACCAAGTCCTTGGACTTAAGATATGAGCTGTTGGCCCCAATTGCCTGTGCCAAATCATTCATGTAGTACTCGAAATTGTAGAGTAAATTATTAGTGGCATTATACTTGATTGCTGAGAGCTGTAGCACTGAGTCATTGGCAGTCATCAGCTTGCTATAAATATCAATAATTTCAGTGCTGACCTCCATTTTCTTTTGCTTTTTGACCAGTAAGGCCACTATTCGATCAATTTTCACCACATGGGTGGCTAGCATTGTCTGATTCTTCTTTCTAATTATGCTACAAATTCTTTCCATTATAGTTTTTGGACTTATTAATTCATTTTTACGACTTGCGTTATTAATTTCAATCAAAATTTCGTTTAGTAATGTAGTTGCTTCATTTGTTCCTTAATCCAACTGGCAGGATACACTGTTAAGATCATTCCACGTAGCATTCGCTAGGCAATGATTAACAACGGGGAGATCATCTTTGTCCAAACACAAATTCTCCCATATGGCAAAGTCATTGATTGGCGTTGATGGAATAAAGCTTTTGTGTTTTGTTCTGTTTACCATTCCATTTTCATTCTGTATTTCGAAGTAATGTTCAAAAACTTGTGCGGGACATTCTTTCTTTTCATGCTCAGTCACAATTTCATTTCCTAAAACAATACCTGAAAGGAACCACAGCAGCCAATAAGAGTACATGTTGATTAGGTACTTTTATGAACCGATTGTTATAATATAAATAAACCTTCGGGTTTGAGTTCTGGGAGCTTACTAACTTCCTTTACCATTGAATATGATTTATAATAGCTATGAAACTCTTATTCATTTACCCGGTGATTAATATCAGTACTTATATATAAATCATATTATAAAAAGTATTTGTTAAAATTAAATTAATTACAGATTTCAATGAATTTTTTACCTGCAGTTTCGGTTTGTTTGTCTCGTTTTTATATAATAAAATAAATATTTAATTATTCTAAAGGAACAATGTATTGGAATTGAACTCAGTAATGATTATCTTAACACTTTGTTTGCATAAGGTATAAATTTCAATATGTATACCAAAATTTGATTGCTCTAGTTTTAAAATTGTATGCAAAAACGGACGGATAGACTAACAGATGAACAGACAGACATTTGAGCAAGCGAGGATAATACGATAACAAAATTTGTTTTAAATAAGTTTCTTAAAAGTTGGTTTTCACCTTTCAATTTAGGATCTAATATATTATAATTAGTTTTTACTGTCTTTGGATATTTGGGACACTTGTTCTATGAACTTTTAAGTATCGAGATTGGGTTTTCACACAGATGATGTATCTCCCTCAGAGAAACACCAAACATCTTTGGACCATTGTGGTTTTGATTTCAAACTATTATGCAGTAAAATTCAAATTAGATTCCAATAGCTTAGATTTAAAACCATTGGAATTGATTTAAAACCTAGCTGATATTAATTTTAGACCAAAACGGGATTGAAAAAAATATCTCTGTAATTTATGATTTTTGGTTTGAAAATTAAAAATTTTATAAATATTACTCTGTCAATTTCAATATATTTGGTTTAAAGATTAAACCAAAATTGGACTGAAAAAATATTGCAACCTCATTTATGACTTTTGGTTTGAAAATTAAACCGAAATTGGATTAAAAACATTTTACTCTCTCATTTAAAATTTATGGATTAATAATTAATAAGTTATTTATTATTAATATTAATCTCTTTCATTTTCTATATTTTTAGTTTAAAAACAAATCAAGATTGCCATTGCATAGCCTAGTTATTGAGTGTTAGATCCTGAAACACAAAGCCCGCAAATCCCAATCCTTATGACATGAACATTAATAAATAATAATTTCTTCTTTTCAATAATGTGACAAACTGCAATTGGTGTTGGTGTGTAGAGCAGTGAGAATGTAAAAACAAAATTGTGACATTGGGAGAGACAGAGAGAGTGAGAGAGTAAGCATTCTCTCTCACTCACCCATTTTTTCGGCTCTCTCTATGTTGGTCCCTATCTCATTTTTCAATACTTGACTTTTAGTTTATTTTGAAAACTTTTTGGCGATATGGTGTACACTATCCAAAATGGTGTAAAATGTTAACTATTATTTTGTACTGTGTGTATATTTTTAAAGTAGATTACAAATTTGATTCGAAAAACAAAGTCAAAAGTACATTTACTAAGATCTAAGTTGTGCTCAATTCAACATGAACTTTTTGTGGTTTTCCAGTCAGCAGCTGTAGCCAAGCAGTCCTGGCGACTTTATCGAATACTACAAAGTACACAAACAGGACAAATCCTTGAATTGTGGCCGTAATACAAAACAGAAACGAACTCACAAGCCCCAATTCGAGGTAGCAGCAAATCCCAAAGATCCATGTCAGCCCGAGTAGAAAGAAGAGCAGTACAAACAAGCGAAATTGCAAGTACGTAAGTCCCTTCATATTCTTAAGCTTAGAAGTGGTATATCCGATGCTCAACAATGTGAATGTATTGGCAATTAGCACTAATCCGATGGGCAGAATGACGCCATAAGCCAAGCCATTGCCTGTTGGATAACAGAATGTGGCTTTATCTTCAGGTTGAAACTTAACCGGTTTATACGATGTGGAATCAATAAGGAACAGCAGCAATGTAGGCACCATCGGCAAAATCCAGGCTGTGGCAACCAAATGGATTAAGAGATGACTTAATCTGGCCACAAGTACAGTGACATGACGAGTGAATTGAAGATAGCCAATGAGCATCATCCAGCTAAACTGCAATAGCACCAAGTACTGAAACAATGCACCCGATACAATGCAATTAATCTCGATATTCCAGAAACATTCATTAATATACAACAGCAGCATAAGGCCAAACAGCAGGAACATTGCCAGACTTAGATGTAGAAGCAGTTTCGTGGAATATATGCATCGCCAGTGTCTGAAAACCGCAGCAGTTACGAAAATGCCCAGTAGACCAAAGAGTGATAGTCCACTACCAATAGCCGTGATGGTATCCAACAAGTCCACGTTTTGACGATCATCAATTGAATGACGAACTAAATTCTGTTCAAACTGCTTCTTAATGTCGCTGACGAGAAACGAGAACGGTGTTAAGTGTGTCGTATAGCAAACGACTATCGGATTGGTGGAAACACTTTCACTGGTCTTAATGCCTTTCATATCCCAAGAAGAGTAGTTCCAGAAACCACATTTGCCGTGAAATTGATTCATTTCATTGCGTAGAAGAAATGGCAATGGAGTGGGCAACGAGTTGTCTAAAATGAATAAAGATTAAAAGTTAATTCGATCAGAGATGAGGAT
Organism: Hirtodrosophila cameraria; assembly: GCA_949708635.1. NCBI lineage: Eukaryota > Metazoa > Arthropoda > Insecta > Diptera > Drosophilidae > Hirtodrosophila > Hirtodrosophila cameraria. Next base: position 49,223,645 of record OX453090.1, read on the forward strand.
CACTACACTTCTACACTAACTTGATTTTTGAGGCATACTTATAGAAAGCACATAACTGCCTGGACGTGTCTTCGCACTTTGAGCGGGGGTATCCACAAAGAGAGCATTATTGGCGTATATCTTGAAGATGAGATAGCTGACATTGGCATTCTGCAAATCCTTCCACAGCTGCTCAGTTAGAAAACTGGCAACTTGCAGATCAGACTCCGAACTGAGCTGCTCCAAATTTTGATTGGCGTACAGAAATCGGTAGAAAAACTTATTATGCTGGCAGCTGGATCTATCAGGTCCTGGTTTTGAGTAAACAGCAATGCCTATGTAACTGTTGAGCTCAGGAAACAGGTAGAAAACGCTCAGATGGTCAGAAATCAAAGCCGTAACATTATCCTGCACAATTACATCTACCAAGTCCTTGGCCTTGAAATCTGAGCTTTTGAACTGAATTTGATGTGCCAGTCTATTCATGTAGTACTCGAAATTGTAGAGTAAATTATTAGTGGCATTATACTTGATTGCTGATAAATTAAGCACTGAGTTGTTGGCAGTCATCAGCTGGCTGTAAACATTGATCAATTCAGTGCTGACATCAAGCTCAATGGGCTTCGTGGCCACTATTTCGATTATTTTATTAGACGTGACAACATCGGTGATGCGGATTGTGTTATTCGACTTGCTTAGTGATTTGCCAACAATTTTAATAATAACTTGTGGAAATTGAACAGAGCGTGAGCTGGAACTACTGATATTGTACAGCAAATTGGTTAGATCGTTGCTGGTTTCAGTAGTTTCGTGGTCCAGCTGGCAGGTGATATTTTTGGAATTATCAAATATAGCAACATTTTTAACGGAAATGCAATGGAGAAACACAGGAAGACCATTTGTGTCCACACACAAATCCCTCATCATGGCATAGTCATTCAGAGGCGTTGCTGGAATGAAGTTTTTGTGATTTCTTCGACTAACACTGCCATCTTCATTATATTTTTCGTAGATATGTACAATTTCCTGTTGATTGCAATGGACATTTGCAACTGCGATCGCTGAAACGATACTTAAAAGCAGCCACTGCAGCCAAAACGAGTACATTCTGAGTGTATTATAATCCAAATAAACCTTCTGCGTTGATTTCTGCGCGCTTACTAAAATGTAGTCATCATGAACTAATTATTATAATATTGTAATCAGAGTCTTGGTGACTAATAATCGTTTCTATAATCATGAATAATTATACTCTTTTTTAAATTTTTATGAAAAAAACAGGAAAAAGAGTATATTGGGTTTGTGAAATGTCCGTCTGTCCGTCTGTATGAACACAGGTTTTTTCCACAGTTTTGAAGCTAGAGCAACCAAACTTGGCATACATGTTGGTATATACCATAGGCAGACAAAGTGTCAAGATCTCCCCCCCACCCCCACCCCTTCCCCCACAAACCGCAAAAACCTATATCTTCCACAGTTTTATAGCTAGAGTAACCAAATTTGGCACAAGGGCTACTTATCACATCCTTCATTGATCTGGCAAAAAAAAATTCGGCCACGCCCACCCCCGCCCCCACAAATAGGCAAAGTCTGTATCTCCCCCATCCCTTTAGCTAGAATCACCAAATTTTGCAGGTTGAATTCTATTGCCCTATTAAATAGATTGGATAAAACTAATTTTGCCACGCACACTCCCGCGCTTGCAATCAAGCAATATTTGTTTCTCCCAAACCTGTAAAACAGGCCCAACCAAATTTAAATTGATGGCAAAACTTGAAAGATTTGAGCAAAAATACAATTGCCACGCCCACTTCTGACTCCGGGTGCATCCGACTGCAACGTTCTTACTTGTTTTTTTAATAAGCTATGGTTTTACATGTGATTAAAAATGTATTGTTAAGTAAGAAATGTACCATATCTAAAAACAAGTAAGAACTTTGCAGTCGGATACACATGACCGCGATATGCTAATTTTTTAGCCTCTTTACAGAAGTGAGCGTTATAATTGTATTTATACATTATATATTGGGCTTGTGAAATGTCCGTCCGTCTGTCCGTCCGTCTGTCTATCCGCCTGTCTGTATGAACGCAGGTTTTTCCACAGTTTTGAAGAAAGAGCAATCAAACTTGTTATATATGTTGGTATATACCATAGGCAGACAAAGTGTCAAGATCTCCCCCCACAATTACCACGCCCACTTCTGACTCCGCAAAGAGGCTTAAGAAGAGTATATCGCAGTCGGGTACATCCGACTGCAACGTTTTATATAAGTGCAAATGATTCAAAGCTGCTGACTCAATGTAACTTCTTACTTTAGAATGTTAAATGTAGGATAAAAGTACGAAAGCAAAAATGCGCGTTTTCTGTGAACATTTGAAAAGTGTAATGCACACTGGTCTCAATTCGCAATTCGATACAGATCTGAAACTTGGTACAATTGATAGTCAAAAGATATGTTAATTTTTAGAAAAACAATTAGATATAAGTTAAACATGGTAAAATATTTGAATATGCAAGATTATTTAAGCTCAAAATGACTCGACAGTGGTAATTAGGCCCAAAGATAAAGCAAGTTAATTGCGCTCAGCTTAAAAATGTAGATAGAACTTCGAATAAATTGGGTTATGCTGGCTTATGCAAAACAAAAAAAAATGTAGACAACCTTAAAATCGATGCCAATATTGAAAATTGCTCAAATTTGCATGCTAATGAAACTGTTGGTGTGAAACTGTTTTAACTCATACTGGAAATGTGTTGTCAGGTGCGTGTGTTGGACTTATGCCTAGATGACGATAACGACAACATGAATTTCCATTATATTGCAGCAGGAAAATACTACTAGTTCATCACAAATTCAACGTTTTAATTGGATGTCAAACTTTGAGAGGCTGCCATCAGCGTTAAACCAAAGCCGACAGCTGAGATGTTTTGCAGAGAGGTTCAAAAATATTGTATCGTAGTTGAAAAAAGTAATATATAATTTCGACAGTCTTTAGTTATTGGCATCGATACTAATGATTGTCTTATATGCATATGCATAGAATTAATATCAGTCCATCTAATTAGCAATACTAATGTGTCTAAATTGCTGCTCTTGCTTTAAATAAAGTTGTTTAAATTAAATAAAAACTGCGAAGTTTACCAAGTGAACGATATCATTGAAAAAGCATACACCAAGGACAGTTTGAAAGCCATTAACCCTATTCAACGGCAAAGTTGTCAAGTGTTTTGTGCACTTGTTCATCAAGTCAAATGTGCTCACTCATTCACTTTGGCCCCCAAGTTGCACTTGTGGGTGCATTCATTTGAACACGTTGTTCTCGAATTTGAATTTCACTCGAAATGCATTCATGGATATTTTGGAGGCTACGCTTTTCATCAAAGTCAAGGTAAACGATGCCTAACCAAAGTGGTCTGATGGCTTAACTGGTTATAATTAGTCTTCTTTTCACTTTACCGATTTCTGTTGTGTTCTAATCGCTGTGATGAATATTTGTGAACTACAAATTCTGTGTTATATCTCTTGAGCTCTTGAGTTAACTGTTAAGGCAACAAAGCAGAGCCTATATGATATTTATCTTTGCGCCAATTTGAATTTTACATTTAGCATTTAGCCAATATAAGTCCGTTATTCAAAAGAAAAGTCACTTTTCAATAGATATAAAGTTAATGTAGTACAGTCAAATCTTTTTATACCTTTGCAGAGGGTATTATAATTTTGTCACGAAATGTCTAACGAATTGAAGGAGACGTCTCAGACGTCTCGTGATGAGCATTAACAACCGGGTCATGTCCGTCTGTCCGTCTGTCTGTTTGTTTATTTGCGAACTAGTCCCTCAGTTTTAGAGTTATCGTGATGAAACTTGGCACAGATGCTTATTCCTTCAACAAGCAGTATATATGTCAGATCCGGCCAGATTGGACCACTATAACATATAGCTGCCATAGGAACGATCGTTTGAAATAAGTTCTGCAAGGGTATATATTTTCGGCACGCTGAAGATAACATTTCTTTCTTGTTATAGTTCAATTTGATTATATGATATTTGAAAAGATTTGGCACATTGTTAATGTGCAATGCTATGCACCAAGAAAATAAGTCCATTAAGCAGTTTAACAAGTTCTTCAGTGTAACAATTATTGAAAATGAGTAGAGAATTTATAAATTTTATGTGAAATCCAAAGATAAAATGTACAATAAAAACTGAAAATACATTTTAATCATGTTATAATTATGTTTGTGCTGTTTCAGAATGAACATTTCAAGCCCGTAATCAAAAACACAAGCTATTCAAAGATAAGAATAAGAATTCAAATAGTTATATTTATAGACCACTCAAAGATATGTTTACTTTAAAAATGATTATTTATAGACTTGTGCTTTCTTGAATTTTTACAAATATTTTCATGTATGACTTTTGTGTTCAACATCCTCGATAGTATAGTGGTTAGTATCCCCGCCTGTCACGCGGGAGACCGGGGTTCAATTCCCCGTCGGGGAGATATCATCTACATTTTTTTTTTTTGTATTTAAAATTTTCGAAATCAAATATGCTGTAAAATTCTTTTGCCCTTTAAGTATAATCGAAGTATTCGCTGCTACATTTTTGTATTTTTATTTTTGTATTTTATTTTTGTATGAAAAACTTGTTTTTAATCATTGCAAGCTTTGTTATTAAAAAGAATCATAAATTTGTGTATCTTTTATTAAGGGCACATCAAAATGCAATAGCCCAGTTGAAATTTAATATTGCTTTGCATCGTTAAAATTATAAGAAAACAGATGCTCTATATTCTTCCAAAAGTAAATCGATTGCTGTTCTGAATTCCTCAAAGCGTCAAAGTTTAACGTTCTTATAAGTTTTGCTGTTTTGTGTGTGGAATGAAAACTATTTGCCAGATTGCACATCAAAATCAATAAGACAAATTCTTAAAATCAAATTTCTTATATTTTTCATCTTGCTTAGAAATAAATTAGGTAATTTTTTGATTTGATTGAATTCAAATGACACTTATAATACGTTTATGAAAAAAAGAAACGAAAAAGTTAAAGACTGTTATCGGATAAGCATGCAAAAACTAGATAGATTTTATCGGAAATCGGAACAATAATTCATTAATTGTTTATAATTGATATGTTTTTGATAAATTCATAACAGGCCTAAATATTATGTTTGTGAAGTGAGAAATTATAAGAAAAGAAGAGTATATCAGAGTCCGGAGCATTTAACTGCAACGTTCTTACTTATTACTCCCTGTTCCCATTTTTAATGGGAACAGGCAGAAGGAGACATTTCCGACTATATAAAGTATATATATTCTTGGTCAGCATCAAAAGCCGAGACGAACTAGCCATGTCCGTCTGTCTGTCTGTCTGTCCGTCTGTCCGTATGAACACACAGATCTCAGAGACTATAAGAGCTAGAGACACCAAACTTGGCATGCAGGTTCCTGTGTACCACACGCAGATCAAGTTTATTTCAAATTTCGGATGCACCCCCCGCACCCACGCAAATCGAAAAAAAAACTCCCACAGCCACAATATTTAAGATAAAGCTTTGATTTTTGATACACATATATGTTTTATCAATGTAGGTCGGTTGCGTAAATTTCATTACGATCGAATGAATAACGCCAAAGTTATTGAAGAATCTATTTCCCCCCGTCTCAGCAGGCAGAAACAACAGTTTGACATGCACTGGACAAGTTAAGTGCGCTGCTTGCTTGAGTTGCCGCTGAACTGCTTGAAATGCAAAGTGGGAGCAGGGTGTCTCGTAGTCGGGCACACTCGACTAGAGTATTCTTACTTGTTTTTATTAAATATCTGTAAATATTTTTATGACAAGTTATATTACTTAATTCCGCTAATGGAATTGAATACCAAAATCGGCTTTAATTTAATTCTGACAGACTTTGTCAACTGTATTTCATAGATGCTAATATGCTTTAGTCATGTATTTCTTCACGTACATGTGATCAAAAGTTTCAAAGTAAAAAGCGAGAGAGCCATGTCGAAGTATTTGTAGAAGCTCTGGCAACTTAGTTGCTTACATTCAATGCTAATTAGTTTACAGAACTTAAATTAAACTAGTTTGTGTTTGTGTCAACAGGCACGTTTTTAAATGTAACAAAAAGTTTAGACTAAACATGAGCTGCGCTGTGTTACATTACATATATTTACAGGACAAAAAGAAAATAGAGATGAGATGATAGAAGCTTGTATGCAAAGACCAAATGAGAATGTGAATGTTTGCCAGTTAGTGTGCATGTGTCTCGAATGGCACCATCTACGAATATATTTTAAATTTTTGTGCATGCAATAAAGTTTTGAGCATCTTACACGTTACAAAAATGTTGCATGTTCAACGTATATTTGAAGGGATAAAATATTTTCACATACGTAACACATTTTATACATTTTTTGGAACTTCGAATCTCCTTCGAAAAAGAGCAGCCGCCAATTAGTGGGTTCAAAAGTTTGTTGCCGTTGGCAATACTTTCAATGTGGTTTCATTAGTGACTGAGTAAATGGATCGCTGACTGCATTTCTTCTTCCTTTTAGCCTTTTCCATGCTCCATTTTCAGCGGTTTTCTGTTTACTGCTCGGCAAAAGTTTCCCGGTGCCAATTTTCTCTTGCAAAACTTTTGTGTCCAGTTCTTCTCTTTGTTACGTATAAATTGCTGTCAATTAATTTAATTGATTTTCTAATGTTTCTTTTTGCTCGCATTTTGTTGTTGTTGTTGTTGTTGTTTTCGACTATTTTTCAACTCTCTTTCGTTAGATGACCATCATTGATTAGTTGTGCATTTATTTTACAACTGCTGCTAATTGCAATTAAGTACAAAATCTATTGAGATATGAATACAACTTTTGAAAACGAAAGAAAAACAATTAAAAATGCTTAATTTATTATTGCCAATTGTGAATTTTTGCAAAAATCGAAAACAGAAAAAAACACCAAGTATTCCAAACTTGTTTCATTGTTTTAATTTTCACATAAAAATAAGTAGAAATATACGAAAATATGAACGGAATGCCAAAACATCTTTGTGAACTCTGGCTTTGGAAATTCTCTAACCAAAAGTGAACAAATGATGTAAAACTAGTTATAAAGTGCAAACTAGACAGTGCATACCAAACACAAGCAAAAGGCATCTCCATGTGAATATCTTACTAAATTCACAGAAGCAACAAGCCAAAAAAACATGTTGCTGCATGAAAACCATAATCGAAATATGCAACCACAAAGCTTTAAATGGCAATTTTGGCAAGAAATGTTCAAACCATTCGAAATATGCTGTGGCTTGTATGAAAGCCATTTGGGTTCAATTTAGTCGATTGGTTAATGTTTTAGTATTGATCGAGCAGTTGTTGCAGTTGCTTCGCATACAAAATACAAATCACAAATGTATCATAAAATGCATCAAAACAATTGCAGCAATTGGCAATGTAATTGAAAATTGCTGTACTGCAATTTCCGGTAACAATTCTGACCAGAAAATGTTTCATATTTCTTTAAATTTTTTAAGCACTTTATTTCCGGCACAATAAATATAATATTTATATTTTAATTTTCAGTCTGACAACGTTTCAAATATAAATTGCTTCTATTTTAACAGCTTCTGAAGCAGTAAAGTTGCTGGCATTTACGTTATCTTACGCTCTTTAAAGTCTGTCAACAGGACATAAGCTCAGCAGCTTGCTGACACTCCACGTAATCGGGAATTAAAAACTTCAATTTCATTGAATCCAGCACATCTGACAAACTGCCAAAGTATCACCGCAACACCAAACCGCCTGAAGACATTTAAGGTGTTCATTCAGCGACTTTTAATGAATTTCTTTCTATCAAAAAATAAATAAATTTAGTTTTAAATTGCGTTAACACTTCTTTCACTCGTCTGTTAATGCTAATTAGAAAACTTTTCAAAGTAAGTCTTAGTCAGGCTTAGAGAAACTTGATTGATGGCGAGATTACGGGCAGCTTGATGGAAAAGGCATAAATTGTATGAAGAACAGCTGCAACAGTTTTTCAAATTTCTCTTAACTTTTTGTCAACAAAATCAGCTCGAGTAGCATGTTAATTGTATATAATTTATTAAGACTTTTAGTCTTATATATTTACAATTTTTAATAATCACTATCCTTAATAATTTTTATTTCTGTGCAAAATATATATTCAACATTTCCATTGGCTCCAAATGGCAGTCTGCAAATTTGACTATAAATGTGTGTCCTGCCCGCAAATAATCTATTTTTTTATATTTGTACTCTACTCTCATATTAACATAATACTCATGCAAAGACCATGGGGCTAAGGCACAGTAAAAGTAAATGCAATGAAACTAAACAATGTCCTGTCCACGCTGCTTTCACGATAACTGTGTGATATTCCACAGCTTGTGTGTTCATAAAACGGGGGGCATAAACGTTTTTATGACTTTTGCCCTTTTTATTCGAGTAAACCGAGTACGAGTATAATGTTAAAATGGTTTATCTGAATTGGAGCGTTGGGAATTGTGCTAAAATTATAGTGCATTAGACAAGCTTAAAAATGGTAGTTGAAAAAAACCCTACACAGCGAGAAAAACAAATAATATAAACGTTAACAAAAACTTCTTGAAATCTACTTGATTTAAGTTTTTTCGTTCTCAAATATCTATGCTTGAAATGAGCATAAATAACTTGAGCCAAGTATATTTGTTGCTGTCTGGTTTCAAGCATGCTTGAATTTTCTCAATGTTTTCTCTCTGTGTATACAGCTTAAGCCCAGTTATTCGTACATTTTATCCTACTTATTTTAGGATAAGCACCGCTGAACACAGCTCGGACAATATAAGGAATATGAGCATTTTCATTTTTTTTTTTCGTTTATTTAGAGAGACGAGTAAAATTTTAAATATTTCTACTATATCTTCACTGGGCTTCAACGCATAAACTAACTTTTTTTCGTGCTCTACAGCGTATATAACAAATAGATCAATAAATTATGTCAAGTTTCTTGATTGTTTGCAGCAGAAAGAAGTGAAACTGCAGTCAGATATCAATTTATCTTAGACTGCTGTGCCCATATCCAACATGTTGTATGTTATATATTATATGTGTAACAAGTGTTGCACATAAATTCGGCTGCTGGGTTGCAAGATTTAACTCGACTCGAAACAGTCGGTAACCACAAAATAAATAAAACATAGAATTTTGTTTTTAGTATACGCATTTTGTTTGCTCTTTTGTAGTTGCTGATTTTGATTTAGTTGTTCGGCTTGGAAAACAGTTTGTTCAACAAATTTAATGCAATTTGTTGACCAAACGGAAATAGTAAAGTCGGCTACAAGTTGCTGTGTAAAGACATTGTATAACTTAGTTAACAGACACTGTAAATCGTATTACATTTAACCCAGTTGTAGGTTAAGAAATGTTAACGGTTTGGCTGCTTTGTTCCCAGCTATATCCAATTGTTGTTTGTTTTAGACTTCTCGAGACAGTTTGAATGCTATTTTTGACTATCTGATTAAACTAAGCAAGTAACAAGTACTACTTTAAATTAATTTCATTTATAGCTACTTTAAAGTATCATAGCACAAAAAAAAAGACATATGTTAAACCTTTAAAACCTATTTCATGGTATGCATTAGACTGCATATATATCTGCTGACTGTAACATAATTCATAGTCCTGGCAAAGACATTACTTGCACACACTGTCAAAGGCGTCTGACACACATACTCACGCACACACACACACACACACACATTGAAGTCCTTGGAATTATGGCTGACTTTGTTCTGCTCTGCTCTCTTTTGCTTACTGCTTCCTGCGCCTGCAGGCATTTCGACACTTGGGTCCTTGTTGCGATGTGCTTTCAGGCTTGGCTTTCAGAATTGGCCTGAACTACACACACAAGAAATTTGCTGGCAACCAGATAGATTCTGTAGATTCTTGGCATGTTGATGATAGATTACGAAATGCAGATATGCTCAGTTAGCTAATGGCTGGGCTGATTTTATAATTTAATTTCTGTGTGATTGTGCGTACATGAAATTTAATTGAAATTGAACCAAAAAAAGCGTTTATGTAAGCGGTATTTAAACGATGCTACTGTTGAACGCTTTTCATGCAGTATTTATTTGTGTGCTTTGATTCAAGTTGACTATGTGTAATCAACAAGTGAAAATTTGAACTTATTGAAATTGTAAATTTTAAGATTAATAATGAAAATTCAGTAAACGAATGATTAAGAATTAAGAATTAGGAATTAAGAATTAAGAGTTAAGAATTAAAAATTAGGAATTAAGAATTAAGAATTAAGAATTAAGAATTAAGCATTAAGAATTAAGAATTAAGAATTAATAATTAAGAATTAAGAATTAAGAATTAAGAATTAAGAATTAAGAATTAAGAATTAAGAATTAAGAATTAAGAATTAAGAATTAAGAATTAAGAATTAAGAATTAAGAATTAAGCATTAAGAATTAAGAATTAAGAATTAAGAATTAAGAATTAAGAATTAAGAATTAAGAATTAAGAATTAAGAATTAAGAATTAAGAATTAAGAATTAAGAATTAAGAATTAAGAATTAAGAATTAAGAATTAAGAATTAAGAATTAAGAATTAAGAATTAAGAATTAAGAATTAAGAATTAAGAATTAAGAATTAAGAATTAAGAATTCAGAATTAAGAATTAAGAATTAAGAAATAAGAATTAAGAATTAAGAATTAAGAATTAAGAATTAAGAATTAAGAATTAAGAATTAAGAATTAAGAATTAAGAATTAAGAATTAAGAATTAAGAATTAAGAATTAAGAATTAAGAATTAAGAATTAAGAATTAAGAATTAAGAATTAAGAATTAAGAATTAAGAATTAAGAATTAAGAATTAAGAATTAAGAATTAAGAATTAAGAATTAAGAATTAAGAATTAAGAATTAAGAATTAATAATTAAGAATTAAGAATTAAGAATTAAGAATTAAGAATTAAGAATTAAGAATTAAGAATTAAGAATTAAGAATTAAGAATTAAGAATTAAGAATTAAGAATTAAGAATTAAGAATTAAGAATTAAGAATTAAGAATTAAGAATTAAGAATTAAGAATTAAGAATTAAGAATTAAGAATTAAGAATTAAGAATTAAGAATTAAGAAATAAGAATTAAGAATTAAGAAATAAGAAATAAGAAATAAGAAATAAGAAATAAGAATTAAGAATTAAGAATTAAGAATTAAGAATTAAGAATTAAGAATTAAGAATTAAGAATTAAGAATTAAGAATTAAGCATTAAGAATTAAGAATTAAGAATTAAGAATTAAGAATTAAGAATTAAGCATTAAGAATTAAGAATTAAGAACTAAAAATTAAAAATTCAGAATTAAGAAAACTTAGTTGCAAGATTTGGAGAAAACCCAGAAAAGCCAATTAGAGCAACAAATGTTAAAGACAAGTAGCAAAATGTAAACTACAATGTAGAAATGAAATTGTTTACTTAAATATTTATTATAAAACATTAGCAGTAAATAATGTTATAAACAATTAAAGAATAGAGTAACGAGTATCAAGACCTTAGACCCTATCGTTTTTTTAGATGACATTTAATATGTTGCAATTTCTTAGGAACAGGGAGATAGTATCGATGTTGGCTTTATTTACAAAGGCAAGTACAGAAGATGGGAGTTAGTTTGGGAAAAGAGAGACCCTGATATAGTCAAATCCAGAGCAGAAGTCTTATAGGAATAAATTAAAATTGTAAATTGGGAGAGAAAATTGAATGAAAATGTTCCTCTAAAAATATGATTTAATAGAAAAAATAAAAACTTCTTATTTTAGATACAAACTGATATAAGAAAATTAGCAATAGCGATAAGAAGAAGGTTTGGAAAAGCAAATAGGTATTACAAAACAAAATTTAATTAAGTTAACTGTGAAGTTTTTAGAAAACGTACATTTGTATTCATCTTGCATTGTCTAAAGACGCGTTTTATTTTGCTCGGAAGTTCATTTCGTGCATCTTGCGCAGGAATAGGAATGCAAAATACTATAAAGGTGTAAAATTTAACGAATTAGCAATGACCTTTTTAAATATTTATAAAGTTTGCAAGATTCTTCTGTTCAACATCGGTTCTGTTTGGCACGGATTGTTTAGGTTATGACATATATCACATATTTTCAAGAAAGCTCTCGCACGCAAGAATAGCAACGTCTAAACACTGCTGTATGAAACACTTTGCTGCCTAAATAATGAAATAATCCTTTTACGTTAACATATCACTTAAGTTTTATTTTCAAACACATTATGTTCTGTATTAACATATAAGCTTTATTTATCAAAATAGTTGCTTAACAATATACTTAGCTTTAAAAAAAAAACACAAAAAAAAATGTATTTGCTTTGAATTTTAATTGATACCTACTTTAGATACTAATAAAATAAATATTTAAAAAAAATTGTGACCAGCTAACCACGATGAATGCATTTTAATCCCCGGTCACCCAGAACATCAATCTGAGTAGAGATGATCGCCGCTCATTTTGGCCGTTTTTAGAGGCAAATGCTCGTTCAACGTTTTCCGGAGGCCTCCACGGGGAGGAAGTGAGTCGACTTGAGACGCCTGATAAATAAGGATCGCGCTGGGTTTAGGTTTAGCCTGTTTACTTTGTAGAAGCAGTCATCAGCAGCTGTTGCCCTAAATATTTGAAGTACGCCTCCATGGCCTCCATGCGATTTAAATGCGTTTTTTTTTGTTGTTGTGGTAGTTATTTACAAAATTAATTTAAATCATACATTAGTTTTTCTGCATTGTTGGGTTCCTCGCAGTCAAATGAGGCCATCATAAGCTCTGAAAAATAAAAAAATAGAAAAAGAGATAAATATTTTACAACAAAAATGAAGCACTTCTTTCAGAATCATATATAATCGTATAACAAGCGCTGCTTGACCCAAACTTATACTTTCTTTGCTTGCGGTCAAGTGTAGAAAGGACGAAAAAAGAAACTTAAGTGGTTCATGCTACTAAGGCTGTGTTTCTTTATAAAAGACAAACAACAAAATACATAGGTTAATAAAGTTACAAAAAGCTGGCGACTGGCCAAAACCAAACAAAAAAAAAAAATGTGTTGAGCGGCAAAATGTGGCAGTCATGTCCAATTCACACCATGAGCCCATTAAAATTCTGCTACAATGATGCAAGGCGCTTCGTTGTTGTTGTTGTTGTTGTTGCTGTTGTTGTTGTTGGTCAACATTGGTCAACAGATGTGCTCTTGTGACTTGCCACAGAATGTTACACTGTGTGTCTGCCCCATTGTCCTTTGTGTTTCCTATGCAGCATTTGTGCCCACATTCTTTGGGAACAAAAAAAAACTTGCAGGACACACGCACATGGAATGTAGCATTTTGAAGTCCCAACAACAACAAAAAAAAGGGTGTATGTTGCTTGTGAGAGGATTAAAACGTTGGCTATGACTATCTATTTTTATTTTTTTTTTTTGTTCAGTTTTAATACTGTCATGTGGGTAAATATTTTGTCTCTTGGCTCATGAGTTTAAGATTTGTGAGGCGTTGTTGCTGCTCTGGTTTTCAGAATTGTATGAGTTTGAGTATGCCACAGCTTGAGTAAATTTATTTTGAGTATTGGGCCTAACAAGCGGTTCATTTTGTCGAACAAAGTATAAAAGATACAGATTGTCGAATAAACTATATAAGATACAGTTTGTCGCATAAAGTATGCAAGATAAATTTTGTTGCCATTTTTTTTAGCAGTTTTAACCCAAAGTCTAGACCAAAACTTGATTGCTGTGCAGATTCAATAAATGGTTATGCAATTTATCATAAAAGAATATCAAATATGTTGATTGGAAATTGTAGTCATTGGCAATCAATTTCAAATATGCATAATTTGAATTGTTTTATTGCGTTGCTTGAGAGTTTAGATTATTAAGGGCAACTATTATCTTTGAGCTGCCAAAAATAAATACAACTTTTCATTAAAAAATTTATTTTTGACTGTAGTTTCCATTGACAGTTATGAGCTATGAACCGATTCTTATTAAATTTGACTTATTTATTTGAAGGATATCAATGTATTTTTCTTCTTTGCGAGACAGAATGATAGTCAATATTGGCATTTGGGAAAGAGAAATAAGACAATATCAATGTCTGTTGGCTAAGAACATTCCTTCCTAGTTTCTGCCTGATGTGCTTTGTATTTTTTACTTATATATGTAATTTTAACAGATGACCTTACAAGTTACTTATTGATTCAATGTTGCTGTGTCATAATTACTTTGTTTGTCCAGCTTTATCAAAGTCATCAAACTAATCAGTGGCTGATGTTCTTAGTTTGCTTGGCTTTCGTCTAATGAACACAATTGAAACAATAAATAAATATTAACGAAAACCTTGCTTAGATTAGTGGTTCTTTAAATTTCAAGAATGTTTGTTACGAAAGACTTCTACAAATCTGATGATCTGATGCCAAATTAAATTATGATTTTCAAAAATGGAAGTAGCTATTAAATGGTCGTACGAAATTTGTTTTCATATTCTTGATCAGCATCAACAGCCGAGTCAAACTAGCCATGTCCGTCTGTCTGTCCGTCTGTATGGACACACCGATCTCGGAGGCTTTAAGAGCTAGAGACACCAAAATTAACAAGCAGACTAAAGTTATTATAAAATCCATTTTCCCGTCTCTGTAGGCTGGAGCTACAGTTTGACGGGCACTGCGTAAGTAAAGTTATATAGCTGTTTGAGACTTCACTTTGTGTGTAGATGTCTCAACTATTTGTATATATTAATATGAATGTAGAACAGATTGTTGCTACAGCAGAAAAACCCACAGTTAGTTGAAAGAGTTGTCTGCCTGAAGAAGCCTTAATGTCGCTTTTATGTGGAAGGCTGAGAGTTTTATGCATAGTTTGCCTTTTCTACTTCCAGTGGATATAAAAATACTTGTTTCTTTAGTTGTGGCATAATTATAATGTTAATTATGTGTTTACATGCTGAACTGAACTGAAGCAAGGTAAAAAATAAAAATTTTTACATACTCTCATTTTTATAATCTTGTATCTTTTGTCATAACATGTGTAATAAATGAAAAAGGCGTATTTGAACTTTGCGATTAAAAGTTGAGGTGCTGTATTTAACAATTTTATATTGCCTAGTTTAATTTATAAGTATAAAGCTTGTGTTAAATTTAAATGAAAATTTCTGTAAGGGTATTGAATCAACGGCATATCAAATGTATCTAACAATATCCCGCACCTGTTATTTTAATGAGAACTTAAAATAAGAAGTGCTTTGTCTAACCAGCATAAGTTAGGTGAACAAAAAAAGGGTAAAACTATATTTAATTCGTTGCTTTTTATGTTTTCGTGCTGTTTATGCCAAGTAAAACATTGGGGAATGTCAGGCAGGGGTACTTACAAAAATCCGCTTATAGTATTAGCGAAAACAATAACAAATGAAAGCAGTGAAAAACACACGTGTAGTATGTAAAAAATAACATACAAAATTAAAACAAAAATATATATATAAAGAGTTATTGCTAATGCGCTGATTTTAGCTAGTTAAGCTAGGAAAAAGTGAACTTTATAAGTGACTGGCATATAACTAACATTCTATTGAATTTCATATTTTATTTTCCGATTAATTGCAATTATTTTCAAACTGAGCTGCTTTTGTTCAAAAAGTTCTGTGATATTATAAGATGCTTTTCCACTTTGGCCAGCTACTCTTTACAGTCAGTTGCATCGCTTAGCAGCTTAATATTTATGCCATAATTCACAAAAATGTTCTTAAGTATGCTTTTAGTAACTACATAGTATATAAATTTAATTAAAAATTTTGACATTTCACGCGGTTCGTTACAAACTGCTTCAAGCCACTTGCCGCTTGTCAATATACCAGCAAAAAAAAAAAAATCAAAAAATCAAAAAACAAAAAAGAACCCTTTGAGCTAAAGTGCATTTTCGTGAAAATTCAGGAGCTGTGCAAATTACTCAGATAGCAGCTAAAATGACTTGACTGCAAAAATATTTATTTATAGCGAACAGCAGCCAGGAAATGTAGTGAAAAAACAGCATTTTACTTGGTTTAGCAAAAGTTTTTGTGGCTTCGATTGTATTTCACGTTGACGCTGATGCTGACGCTGACGTTGACTTTGGCTTCAAGTTTTAGCCAAAAGTTCCGAGTTAAAGGACACTTTTAAGTTTTGCGGTTAGAAGCAAAGAAACAACAAAAAAAAACTTGATTTAGAAGTTGTTGTGATGGTTTTTGACTACCACCGGATGAAATGTACTTTGCAGCACGATTTAACCCTCTGACAAAAAAAAAAAAAAATGTTTTGGCATCAACAAATTTATTGAAAATGAAAATGTATATAAATACATATACATACATATCATAATCTAAGCGTTTTCAACACATAGTCAAGCACATTTTTTTGTTGTCTTTTATTTCAGTAAGGTTTTTCTCCTAACTACAATCCTGAACTTCAAAGCAGTAAAAGCATCACTTACTTCAAAACTTTGACTTTGTCTGTTTGTTAGACTTTTTGTAGTACTAAACTTTGAACACTTTTCACACATTAACCACAAGATTGAAAGATACTAAAAGAAAAACCTCAACCGATAAGTTCATAAATTGCATTTAGCTCGCATTAAGTCTGCATATCAAGTGTTTTTTTTCACCTTTGGCCGACATGTTAAAACTCAGCTCCAGCTTCTTTATTCGAAGTCTTTTTTTTTTCAAACAAACATAAAATATTGGCAGAAAAAGAAAGAAAAAACTGCTGTGGTGGCCATAACTTTTCATTCTTTTGCTTGGATCGCTGTCAAGATGCGTTTTTTTTTTTTGTTTTTTTGCACCAAAGACAACATTTTTTTTTAGGGCTTTGTTGTTTTGTTTTTTTCTGTGGCCTGTGGCAAAAGCCTTCAAAGTATTCTACGCTTCCTGGGTTTATAATGAGTTTGGTCTATGTGGTCCTTTCATTTCACTACTGCGATGACTGTTTATTTTCTTTCACTTTTGATGTCGTCACTGCCTGCACCTCACTGCACCACCCCACTCTCCCCCTTTCCAACTTTCCTTCTCTGTTTATATGCTCACATTCCGTGAAAAATATTTCAACATGCAGGGCGTGCTGACAGCTCCAAGAAGGATTTAAAAACTTTTTTTTTTTTCCTGCTGCTGCTGCTGGATTACACGTGATGCAACTTATTGTAGGTGTTGTTGTCGCCGTTGTTATGCTGAAATTGTTTTATCTTCAGTGTGGTCTTTGAATAGCTAGTGGTTTTATCCAGCTTATAGGTCTTTACTGCAGCGAGAAGGTGTGCACTTATTTGTGCATCTCTTATTAAATTTTTTTTTTTGGGGGGGGGAGGGGAAATCGCGTCGTCTTACTTAAAGGCTGAACAGTTGCGAATTAGTTGATGTAGTCATGAGAATGAGGCAAGTTTTCGTAAATTATTTATAATTAGCTGACCAAAGATGCTTAAAAATAAAACTTTCTGAATTATTTTTACACCCTTGCATTGAAGAAGACGTATATATTCGTTATCAGCATCAACAGCCGAGTTATGTCCGTCTGTCCGTCTGTCTGTTTATATGCGTTTTCCCAGACTTTGTTTTAGAGCTGTCTTGATGAAACTTGGCACAGATGTTTCATCTTCCAGCAGGAAGTACCTTTAGTCGAATTGGCCAGATCGGACCATTATAACACATAAAAACTTTTTTTGTTTTTCAAAATAGCTCGACCAAACTCACTTAACCTAAGTTTAAAGACAGTTTATACAAGATAAATTATTACTTTGGTAAACAAAAAGGTTTTGAGCTACGGATTTATAGCCTTTAAATGGGTATGTTTTTCAACATTTATATAGAATTCTACAAATATGTCCTTCCGCAATTAATAGGTTTATTTAAACACAAGTTTTCGACTACAAGTAAAGATATATTTCGAGGGATTCCAAATTTCAGTTCGAAAGCAATGGCACGGAAATGAATTACACATTATATATTTGTAAGTCACGAAATGCTTTGCGGATAGAAAAGACCATTAATTTTGAGTGTTAAATTATGAACCCTTTATGGTCATAAAGTGTCTTTCTTTCGTTTTATTGCGGTTATTAATTTAAATTAATTTGCAACAAATTGCTTAGCAGTTTAACAAATTGAAACTTATTGCGCGTGCTATTTAAAAACAGGGGTGTTTTTTTGCAGAATTTAAAGCAAACTTTAAGGAGGAGTTAAATGTAGTATTTAACAGTTAATTAGCATTAATAGCCTAGGGTAAATATTAATGAATATATGAGTTTGGGCGAAAGTGCAAACATTTTGAATCTTGGGCCACTTGTTTTGAATTTAATTGCCTGTACTTGTAGAATTACGCTTAACGTTTGCTTAACATGTGAGTATTTTATTTTTTGTTTTAATAAATTAAAGTAGCACGATTACATACACTCATACTCACACTCATACACATACAGATTCATATTCATTCACATATACAAAAAGGCACTTTTGTGAGCCACTTCAAGTCACAGCAAGCTCGCAATGCACTTTAAGTTTCCATCAAAAAACAAAAACTAGCACTGAAAAGCCGACTTTAGCCCAGTGAAAAATACTAAAATACAAAAATACAAAAAAGAAAAATGAGATAAAGTATGTGGAAAGTAGAATGAATAAAATGTTGAGAAAAACAACGACACCCCAGGGCAAAGTTGTGTACTTACCCGCTTCGCCAAGTTTTGTAGTTAGCTGCATATGAGAACAGAAATGTGCATACTCGCTGCTAGATGGCGCCACTGTTGATTTCATATCCTGCATATGCTTAGTAAAGGCACCAACAATAGCCGCCATCCGATCAAAGGCATTTATATCGATGTGGCCATTTGGTAAGCTGTATATATGTATAAAGATAGGGATAGAGAAAGAGAAAGTTGAAAATAGCAAGAGTATAATGCTACATTTATATTGCCTGCCGCCTGTCCGATAAAATACCAAGTACTATTTGCAGTTTCTGTTTCAGGTTTTATGCACAAATTCCCAGTGCAATTAAAATTAGTAGTCGGATTGGCAGCTCTCGGCCATTGTGAGTTTGATTATGGCATTGATGAAAAGGCGATTTACGCACACGCATGATTTCATTTGAAATTTTCAAATTTGAATGTTGAACTGACTGTGTTCAATGAATGAGTTTTGCTCGCATATAAATTGCAATGAGAGCTAGATAAATTGTACTAGATGGGTTAGGGAAGAATAATTGTCAATTAACTTGCAGCGTGGAAAGTGCAGCGGTTTTTATACTCTGTTTTTCAAAATGAAAAGAAAGACTATATTGGGCTTGTGAAATGTTCGTTAGTCCGTCAGCCCGTCTGTCCGCCCGTCTGTCCGCCCGTCTGTCCGCCCGTCTGTCCGCCCGTCTGTCCGTCTGCATGAACGCAGTTTTTTCCACAGTTTTGAAGCTAGAGCAACCAAACTTGGTATACATGTTGGTATATACCATAGGCAGACAAAGTGCTAATATCGGCCAGATCAGACCACTATAACATATAGCTGCCATAAGAATGATCGATTGAAGAATACGTTTTTGTATGAAAATCTTTTTTGGGTTTCAAGATAACCCAGCCAAACTCACTTTACCTAAGCTTAAGATCAAATTATACATGCTGACAAAATTTCATCAAAATTGGATCACTATATCTTATAGCTGCTATAGGAACAATCGGTTGAAGAATAAGTTTGTGTATGAAAAACTTATTTGTTTTTCAAGATAACCCAGCCAAACTCACTTTACCTAAGCTTAAGGACAGTTTATAAGTATTATTAAACGTACAGAAAACAGAGTATATCGCAGTCGGGAGATCCCGAGTGCAACGTTCTTACTTGTTAAATAAATTTCAATTGCATTTCATTTGTGGTAGATATTCAGGTATTTGAAATATTTGTTATTTTTATTGTGGTGCTAATCAATGGGTTATGCAAAATGTGTGCGAAAGTGAAAGCTGTAAATTATTATTATTTCCAATAATGTTAAATTCTTAATTTGATAAGTTTGAGTTTTGGTTTGCTTTTGTGCTATTTTGGCTTTGATAAATTTCTATTGGGTGCTTTAAAGTTACATTACTTTGGAATATAGGTTGATCATTTTTTATAAATGAGGCCGCTTTAAAAAAGATAACTATGATGAAGATAAAGTAAGGTACTGCAAAGTTTATAACAAGCAGATGGAGATACTCCGGGCCTGTAAAGTATCCATGTTCTTATACATCCGTCTAGATGAACTTCAAATACGAATATTTCATACCCAGATCAAGATTAATTACAATTTTGGAAATATTCTAACTGAGTAAAGGGTGTTTTATAGTCAAAAACACTTTTTGAATGCACAAAATAGGTGTCAATTAGGTTTCTTCATTGCGGTTGATTGCACTCATCAATGATTAAATAAAAAGAAATCAATTTTCTCTGCAGTGATTTAATTCTTAACAATCGTATTATAATATAAACCAGTTATTTGCAATAAAATGATTTAAGCCATGTCATTCATACTCAAACAAAACATCATTAAAAACCAGGCAAATCTGCGGTTTATTAAATGAAAACCACAAAACAATACAAAGAGATGTATGTCAATTAATTGATAAAAGCTAAGCGTATGCACAATATTAATCATGCGCCGCATAGCCAAGTCAAAAACAGTTTTGTTTCTTGTGGATTTTCAATTAAAATGAAGCAGAGGCAGGAAGCGTAGAAATGTAAAAAAGAAACTCACCGCTGCAAACAGTTTTCGCGTTCGGCCAGTGCCAATTTGACAATATCCGCAAACACCGGAATAACAACCCAATCATTGGGTTTGCCACAAATGGTTGCGGTTGTTGTTGTTGCTGCTGCTGCTGCTGTTGTTGTTGCTGTGGCAACTTCCACATTGCTGCTGCTGGCCACAGCAGCTACCTTTAAAGCTGGCTCCTCTATTGCATTCAAACCGGAAGTGCCTGTTATCTCATTCAAGTCTTCTTGGGCAATGGATGATGCGGATGTTGGCATTGCTGTTGTTGCTGCTGCTGCTGCTTCTGGTGCTGCTTCTGGTGCTGCTTCTGGTGCTGCTTCTGGGGCTGCTGTTGCTGTTGCTGCTAATTCTACTTCTATTACTGATGAATTTTCCGGTATTGATAATGCTGCCTTAGCCTGCTTATCAGTCTTAAGAGTAAGCTGCCGTTGATGAAGCTGCTCATTTAGTACAATTGCCTGCTTTTGCCATAAATGTCCATATCCTTCGGCATGCCGTTGCATACAATCCAATTGTTGACATGTCACTTGCAGTTTGCTCCACTGTAAACATCAAGAAAACATATGTACATATAAAGTCTGGCTATACGTTGCCATGTTCCAAGCCAAATGGAAAATAATCTTTATTTCAATGTTATTTGTGACTTGTTTTCTTTTTTTTTTGGGGGGGTGCGCTGTAAATGTTTATGGGTTTGTTTGTGTGTTCGAGTTTTATGTGCTGTGATTTGAAGCTTTGTATTGAATTTTATGGCACGACACTTGGCTTTTTTTCAGATAAGATTTTAATATGGATTTAACCATAATTACATGCAATGACAACTTAAAGTCAATTTGTATGTTACAAGCATTTTTCGTAGATTATATCTGCATACTTCCAATACATTGGAAAGCACACTTTCTTGATTAAGTTTTGTATTATATATTGATTTCATTTTGTTTTTCTTTTCAACTGTTGTTAATTTTTTTATCAAATGCCTTTAAAGTAGTTCTTCCATTTATTTGGGTATATTTTTTAAGGCTAGCACCGATTGCCTAGTCATAAACATTTCAGAAGTCATTAAACGCAACTTCAGATAATATGAATAAAAAAAAAATGCATAAACCAAGCCCCAAAAACTTTGCATTGTCCAGTAAATTTATGCAATTTCCGTTTCGTTTTATCATTTTACCCATGCAACAATATTTTTTCGTTTATTCTGTTTTATGCAATTTACGTTTTGCTTCAGAAAAAAGTTTAAAAAAAACAAGAAAGTAACGAAACAGTAAAATGAATATACGACAACAGGTATCCAGTTCACAATGAATAAAATATGCGCCAAAAGGCATTGAAAGTAACAATAGTTAAAGTCAAGTAAAGTGCTTAAATTTAGTCAGCAGCTGACTTAAGTGACACGAAAGTGTTAAAACCTACTAAAGAAAGTAGCAGAGAATCCATTAACTAATTACAAAACTTGTTATGAAAACTAGCCTCATTTGCCACTCAGCTGAATGCAACGGCTCCATTCAAGACTTTTGCGGGCGACATGCCAAGTAAATAAGCAAAAACTCGCTAAAAAAAAAAAAAAAAACTCGCTAAAAAATATGTGCTCATGGAACTGTGGTTACTTCTGACTCGGGCGTGGTCATCCTATTTTTTAAATATTTTTTTTGAGCTGTCATTACTGTCATTGATTAAAGTGCAGATGGCTTAGATAATGTTATTTTTTCGTTAACAAAAATATATATATGTGTTGAAATTAACAAATGAAATTATCTATTATTTACACTATGTGGGGTAAAGTTTCAATTGAAAAGTGTTATTCATTGGAGGTTCATAATCAAGAAAATATTTTCTTTTTACTAACTGTTCCCATGAAAAATGGGAAAATGGGAGTTATAAAGTACTGCAAATGTATGTTACAGGCAGAAGGAGGCATTTCCGACTATATAAACTATATATATTCTTGACCAGCATCAACAGCCGAGACGAACTAGCCATGTTCGTCTGTCTGTCCGTCTGTTCGTCCGTCCGTATGAACACACAGATCTCGCAGACTATAAGAGCTAGAGACACCAAACTTGGCATGCAGGTTCCTGTATACCATACGCTGATCAAGTTTATTTCAAATTTCGGATGCACCCCTCGCACCCACGCAAATCGAAAAAAAAACTCCCACAGCCACAATCTTAAAGTATACACATATGTTTAATCAATGTTTATCAGTTGCGTAAATTTCATTATGATCAGATAAATAGCACCAAAGTTATGGAAGAATCTATTACCCCCGTCTCACCATTCAGAAACAAAAGTTTGATATGCACTGGACAAGTTAAGTGCGCAGCTTGGTTGTGTTGCCGCTGAACTGCTAGAAATGCAAGTTGGGAGCCGGGAGTCTCGTAGTCGGGCACACTCCACAAGAGCATTTTTACTCATTTTTTAAATTTTTTTTTATTTTCAAAAATTTTTAATTGAAAATTCGAGAAAAAATCGGAAAAAAAATAAAATGCAGTTCCCTTAATTCTCCTTAAAGCAAGGAGACTTATTTATAAGGTTTTGAAAAAGTTATCACTCTTTTAGATCTTTGGCAAGTTTCAAGCTATAGTCATTTGAGCAATTAACAATTTTTGAAACAACTTATACACCTACCGTAATCTTAAGTCTGGCTATGGCGGGTGATTCTAATGATTCCAAGATGGCCGTGGCGCTATTATAATTGCCCACCAGCAGACAATACTGAGCTACTCCGCTCCACAGTTCTACAGTTCTGCTACGCTCTTCAATTCCGCTGCACTGTAAATTGAAAAAAAAGAAGAAATATTTTGTTTGATAGACTTTGTAAAAGTAAAATATTTTAGCTACGTGACTTGGCTAAAACTTGAACTTAAACCCAACAAGCTGTCGATGCGAAAGTTACCGAACAGCATAAATTAGTTATATGACAAGCGCAGTAGTCCTGTTTGAATATGCCAAAAGTCATATGAGTCCTGTCCATCAGCGTACACGTAACACTGCATATTTCACAAGCCATGCGAGTCCACAGGGACATGTGTCTGAACTGAGAGAACAGTGTAAATTCTCACCTGCAGAATTTCATTACAGACAAAATAACGCAGTCTTGCCGACCAGTCCAGATACGTTTCCAGATTGCAAGTCTTCTTTGGATCCTGTGCACCTGGAGGTCCTCCCGATGTGCTAGGTTGGTCCCATTTCTTCTGTAAGTGTATGTGTGTGAGGAAGGAAACAGAGCAGATTCAATTTGATGATTCAGTTAAAAGAAAGGAAAGGCACAGAAGGGGCATTGTTAATGAAGCTGCTTGTCATCACTTTAATTGCATATCCTTCTGTGACCCTTTTTCTGCTACAAATAGGGCAACTGACTTTAGTGCACGTTAAGTGGCTTAACAAAAGGCAACTTTTACTGCTTTTGAATATTGAAATAAATAATTATGATAATGGCAATGTTGCTTGAGTCAAAGTTCAATATTTCAACTGAAAGCTTAAGGATACCAAGTGGTTTCTACCTGTTTATCCAACAATACCATGCTGCTGCACTGCAGAAACTCCTCTGGTCCAATGTGCTTGGCCAATTTCTTTTCCAGTCGGCACAAGATTTGTGCGTATTGAGTGGCTGTTGGGAAACTAAGTGGCACAACGAGCTGTAAGTAAGATAACAAGGTGTTAATTAAAGCCATTTAAAGTGGCAACTTGGTAGAACACACACACCTTTTCATTGCTCGACTGGCAGGCTCGCAAATCGGCCTCATGTCTTTCTAAATCAGTCAAACGTTTAAGTAAGGCACTTAGTACTTGGCTAACAATAACTTCTAAATGTGTATTGGAACATCTACAATGGTTTAAATAATGGTAATTGAGTTGAGTTGAATTGAGTCGAGTTGAGTTGAGTTAAATAAAACTGACTTACCTATTGACTATATGTTTAACATGATTCATCATACGCTCATCACGATAATCATATGGAAATTTCTGTGTCCACTCGGCTAGCAGGGCTACCAATGTTTCCAAGCATTCCCCATTCAAAGTCAACTCCAATAGTTTGCCAAGCAGCTCATGAGGACGCAAAAATAAACGTGATGATAATAAGAATGAGAATAGAAATTCCTGCAAAAAAAATTAGATAAACAAAAGTGCAACTTAAATAACATTCGAGTATAACCAAAATGTGTATAACTTAATTTTTATGACTCACACACAATGATATAGAAGTATTCCATTAACCATGATTCATTTAACTTTGATAGTTATTGCCTTTGGCTATTTAAGTCTATCTTTTCGGAGTTTTTCTCATTCTTCTTATCTTTGCATAGAACTAATTACTATGCTACTTGTTCCTTCTGGTTTCTATACAACTTTATTTGTGTTTTTGTTTTTATAATTGAACTGCTTCTAGAACTGAACTGCCCTACAAATTAAATCGCTGACGAATCTTATGTCTCACACCTGACCAGGATTACATATAACTTACTTTTCTCTCAAAAAAAAGAAATTAAACCACTTTAAATTAAGCTGAAAATATTACAAATCAAGGCTGCCCTAGAGAACCGGTTCGGTTCGGGTTTTTAGGGTCGTCAGAACCGGACCATGAACCGAACTTTACAAACTCTTGTGCACCTGAACCTGAACCTGAACCTGAACCTGAACCTGAACCTGAACCTGAACCTGAACCTGAACCTGAACCTGAACCTGAACCTGAACCCGAACCGGAAAACTTTTTCAACAGAAAAGGTTCGGTTCAATGAAGATATTTTTTCACAAACACTTAATTTTTTTGAAAATTTTTTTGTGAATTTTCTGCTGTGCAAAAAATAAATTAACTTAAAATTGCACATCATTTGATAATTCCTATAAAGGAAAGGTTACGAAATCAATTATTTACTTGTAAACAAGTCGACTAGTGCCCGACTACGAGACTCCCTGTTGCTTCTGCCTACTGAGATGGGAACAAGGAGTAAAAAGATCAGAAAAAATTTAAATTTTAGAATATTCGTATAAAATCTTGAAACACAAGTTTCAGTAGAACTTGCTTTTTCCACGATCACATTTATTCGTTCTGAACTTCGCACTAGCTAAGATTAAAATCTATTAGCGCAAAGTTTTCTCATTAAAAATACTAAGTTGAAACATTGTATTGAATACTACGAATTGGATACATTTCATTTGAGAAAATTTTGAATTTTCACATTTATGTTATATATTAAATATAAGTTCAAACTTATTTATATAAAATTTGATTAATTGCTTTAAGTTTCAATGTACCATGGTTGGAACCAAACCGCGAACCGAATCTAAAGTTTTACCTAAGGTTCGAACCCCCGAACCGAACCTTTTCGAAAAATGTCTCCAAAGTTTAATAATTTATGATTTTGACTTTATTGCAATCTTCGTTCAAATAAGTACATATATTTTATATGTAAGCAAATTAGATTTACAAAATTTAAACAAAACTTTATTTGTTTTAAATTTTCAATCAATTTTTCATACAATTCTAATTGTTTGCTTTTATTCGATTTAAAGCTATTGCATTATTTACAACTGTTTATTTATTATGTAGGTGTGCAAAAGAATAATAAACAAAACTATTTTCTAAATCTACATTTTATTGACAACATTGCAGTTTGCATTTTAAATGGCAACACAAATGGCATAATTTTTGGTTTTTCCTATTTGCATATGGCTTGATAAATGTTTAATTGATTTTAAATTTTGATGAAGACAGCTCAGGATTGTTTTACTTTTTTTGTTTTTTGTTTACATTTGATGTGATTTTAATTGAATATATTGTATGTATTTATGTTTATACTTGATATTAAGCACTTACCTTATCCAAGTCATTGACATGCCTGGGATTGAGTACCTCGGGGAATGAGTCCAACGGTCCGGAAACTATTCTACCATTTATGTACATAATGCCACCGGAACCCAAAACAGAGCTCTATTTTCAAAAACAAAAGCAAACAATTCATTTGCGAAAATAATTAAAAGCTTTTGTGCCAAACACAATTTATGCAAAAATTAAACAATGCACACCAAACTAAATGCATATTGCTCAGTGTTGAATTACCTCAAAGCTGATATCACATTGGCTACGCTTCTGATTTCGATTATTGGGCACATCATATTGCACCGCATTATCCGTTGCAAGCTGTATAGCAACAAAGCCAAATAATTGTATAAATCATATAAGTTTTTAATTACATTTCATACCTGCAAATATTGAAAGCCCAATTCCAAATCATGTGCGCTCAGCTGCTCTGCGCTGTGTCGACGTCGAAAACGGATGCTTCTATTTCCATTTCCATTTTGATTTCCACTGCCACTGCCAAGTTCCAGGAGCTGCCCCATTTCAACCATGGCATCTGCTCCATTGAGCAAGAAAATGCCAATATCAGTTGCTGTTTCCAACTCTTGATTGCCACAACAGGCCTCATCAGTACTCGTTTCATCACTATCCGTGTGGCTGCGTCTTCGCCTACGGCGATATCGTTGCCGGCATTTGTCTTTATCGCGATCCCGTTGACCACGCGATTTCTGTAGCACAGTCTGCTTGCAACGCGTGCCACAGACAATGGCTGATATCTTACTGGCATAAAAGTACATCGCCATGTGTCACGTTCTAAATGCCACTGCTCGTAGTACGCTCATGTGTGTTTGCTCTACTGAGTTTTGATTTTGGTTTTGTTTTTGGTTTTGGTCGACAGTGCGTATACTTAATTCATGGACACGTCCGGTCGAGGTGAAACGCGGCTGTCCATGTTGGGATTAGAAATCGAGCACGTTTCTAGCTAGATTCGTCAGGTGCGTGTGCAATCAAACGTCAGCTGGACTAAAAGATGATTTTGCTTTCTCACTGAAAAGATAAAAAAAAAAAAATGCATATATGTTCATACAGCTATAAAAAAATGGCTTTCTTTTTATGTGGCTCTTTAACGAGTTAACAAGTCTAAATTGAGGTCAGGCACATTACTCATACGCCATGTAACTCGCAAATTACAAACAAACAGTGTGTAAATCACAACTGATTGCCTGGGCTTATTATCCCTTAGGTGCCAGTGTTGAAACTCATCAAGCTGCAGAATTCTGTTTGTGCGTCAATAAGGATTGTAACCCTTGAGAGTTTTATGCAATGCCATCAACTTTACTCAATAGCTATCATGAAATCTCAGTTTATACATTCATAATGTGGGGTATTTATATTAAAGAATACATTATTGAACAAAAAAGTTATTCGTAAGAAGCTATTAAAATGTGAACTTGTCACTTAATAAATAATAATAATAAAATATATCAAAATTAAGGCTACAAACCGGTTCCGAAACAAAACAGAACCAGTTCGGGTTCGTATAGTCCTCGAATTGTATCAACAGCCGAGTCATGTCCGTCTGTCCGTCTGTCTGTTTTCAACATCAACATTTCTTTCTTGTTTTTTATTATTTTAATGAACCAAGGCTCGAACCGAATTCTCCTGTTCACTAAAATTGGAGACCTTGAAAAATGTTGATGTAACCTTAATAAAAATATGCATACTCAATTTTCCTTTTCTCTCAATACTGAAACCCTTTCTCCAATAATGAGTATATTAAAACTCAAGCAATTTATTTCTCCACGAATATTAAGAGACTGCTTGCATAAGATGTGAGAATTACTCACCTGCAAAGGACACCCACCCACACTCCGTGTGTGTGTATGTCGGTGGCATATTTCGTATCAAATAATACATCCATTAAAAATTAAATATGCTGAAACATGAATTGTATATTCACGTGCGCCTCTTTGCCTGTACATATTTATTTATGTGTACTTATATGGAAATGTGCTTTTCTTACTCTTAACTCCACACACCTTGTCCAGCTACTTATGCAAATGAGAATTTCGAATTTCGATGCGTGTAATGATCGAACATGGTTTTCCTTTCATTAACAGTTTTTCAACTAGCAGCATTTTTCTTTTGCTCTTTTGATATGCTTAACATTGATTCCTTTTGACAGATTAAGACCAGACAAAACTCAATGGATTCAAATTTGAATATATGTATGTATGTACAAATTCTAGGAAAAACAATTCCAATAAGTTTACATTGTCTTTGTAAATTGATTTCGAAAAACTCAACCTTTTAAGGATTTACATTTTGTGCTGCCTACTTTTTGGGGCTGTGCATGTCATGCTCATAATTTGTGATATAATAAGTTGTGCTTGTCACACTACCAAAGTTGCCCCCTTCTATATAAAATACCCAAGGCAATGGCAATGAAATAAATCTTTTCACAGAATTATATTAAAATTCCAATCATGCTCAAGGAGTCTGCAGCGTGTTCATCGTGCCGGAATATCATATGGAATATTTGCAATCTTAATATTGACAACGCTCAGTTGCTTTCAGTATTAAGGCAGATACGAGTAAAATGCCAACTCCAACTCATTTCAATATTTCAACCTTGGCACGATTGGCTGAACAAGCAGAATCGTTGACACATTTTATGTCATTTCAATAGCATTGGAACGTCTTGAACATTGTCTATGTCTCTTATGGTCAAGAGCACGGATAAAATCAATCAATTACATACATATTTGGCTAACGGAAAAAACTTATCCTGTCCAAATCCTAATACCGTACATAATCGGAATGCAGACAGACACAAGACACAGCAACTGAGTAATAGTCTGAAGCATATTTCTTGTAAATGACTCTGTCGTGTCTTTATGAATATTAGATGAACTCCACGCTAGTATAAAGTTATTTTCGCAGAGTTAGTTGTGCCTGTCTAGCACATTTGTTTATTGTGCGAATTCCCAATTTTTTTTATGCAAAAAACTATCGCAATATAGTGTTATATATCTTTGTTCCTACGTGAGCTGCAAATGTTGTTTTATGCTCGGATTTTTACTTCAAAGAACAGCTTTATTCACTGTTCTTTTCATGAGGAAATATATATGAAATAAGTCCTTCTAGTAATTAGAATGAAATGAGGCTGATGAGTACTTGATTAACTGAGTACTTATCAAAGATATTTTTGTTATTCAGCGTTCAAAACTAACTAAGTTCACAACACATTAATTAGTCTATATCAAGCATATATTGCACAACAAGTTAAAGTCACATAGAAGAGAATCATTACTCATTATAAGACTTAAGATATTTTTTTTCTATCTGGTTGTTTCTCTAACAATTTGAGAATTGAATAAATTTCTCAGCCAAGAAAAGTAAGTGAACATTTTTTTTCTTTCACTTTTGCTGCACTTCAACAAAAAAAAGTCTTAATGATAAAGTTGGTCAATAAATAGCAGCTGCTGCAAATTTCTCAAATCTATTAGCATAAAGCAGATAAAAGTAAACTTTTGCCTGACAATGTTATCAACAAGGGCAACAAAGCATCAACAATCAACGAAACAAAAACAAAAACGTGTCAAGTAAAAAATATTTACTCAGGAGGTGTATTTGCATAACTTAACTTAACTTGGACTTTAAAACTTAATTTTTTTTTTGTTGGAGTCTTTTAAAAATTAACGGGCATTTATGCTATGGCAGCCTGTTCTTCTCAACCTTATACATATATTTTCAATATAATAACTCTCGAAGAACAATTCGAACGCAGTCGTTTATAGTTTGTGTATCGCAGACTGCATATTTCAATTTTATTTTATTTTTTTGAGTTTTTCGCTCTGTCGATTATATACACTTGCCGCATCGTTCATTTCAGTTGACTTTATGGCCAATTTGATTTTATTTATATTGCTTATTCAATTTTCTTTTTTTGCTTTTTATATTTAAAAAATAAATTCTTTTTTATTTTAACGTAACTTTTTCTTTACGCTTTTGACTGGTGAAATCAAAAATGCACATTTATAAAATGGATGTATGTCAAAATGACACTAATGTTGATTTTCGAAAATCTGTAGTTCTTTAGATGAAAATTGAATTGAAATGACAATAAATAAATCCATTTGTAACAATGTTTTTTAATATCATAAGATTAAATCTATTGATTGTAGAAGTCTTACATTAATGATAATGAACGTTTTGATAGGATTAGTTGACTTAAATAAAACTCCAGATTAAAATATCAAATTTAATCTACATTGTCAGCTCAATTTGCTGAAAAACATTCTGAAATTGCCTGTATATAATGAAAATATATAATACAGAATAGATAAAGAATCAGTTCGAAAGGTATATAATATTATTATTTAATAATTTTATTTGTTCCGCACAAAAAGTTATTAAATAAAAAGTGAATTCAGTATTGAGTGATTTACTCCGCTCGATAACACTTAAAAGTAGTTTGGTTGGCTAGTTTATAGGGGGTGTCACGGAAATCTCTAGAGATTTTGGCTTTGGTTGGCTTGTAAATCTCTTGGAAAAACCGTAGGTGTCACAGGAGTTCGAGAGATTTCCTATTTTCGAACTGCTGTGTTCCAAAGCAACATGGCTGCCTCCATAGGGTTGTTAGCTAACCAAAGTAATTTTGCTAAAATTTTTTCTCGGTTTTAGTATAAGTTTTATTAAATTAAATAAGAACGTTAAATGATATAAAACTTAACAATAAATATATATATATTTTTGGAATTTTGGTTTACATGTTACAAAACAATTTTTTTTAAATTTTAATCCCGCCAAATATAAATTGTCTGTAGGACAACTCTGTTGCCTGCACAAATACTTATCGATAACAAACTGAGTTGCCATCTTACAAAAATAATTTAGTAATTTAATAAAAATGTACAAAAAATCCTAGTTTGATTAGAAATATAAAAATAGAAAAAAAAAAAGACGTTTAATTATTTTTTACTTTCAAATAAAACATAATTAAATCAAATATTCAATGAAACAAAAAGGCCGATTATTTTAAACTTAATTTGAAGCAAGTAGACAACTCTATGCCCGGTTGGTTTGCTCTGCTGAATATTTTACTAGAGATTTTGCAAAATGCAAAATTATTCATTTTATCAAATAAAATCTTAATAAAATTAAATGCAGATCACATAGAAAAATAGTTTTCCTTTCATTAAAAATATGGCTTTTATTTTAACACATTTTTTTGTGGTTGAATTTACCCAAATCTGGTGTCTGTGACACCTAAGAATTGGTATTCGGTTGGAATTCGGTTGGAAGAGCTTTTCGTGACACCCCTGGATATTTGTATCACAGTTAAATCGAATAATTTATAATAAAAAATCTTTAACTTTAGCTGTGTAAAAGCAAAAACAAAGCTATTTTAAACTCACTTTAATTGCAAATATGATATTGTTAGATGCAAAGCAATTGACAATTTTGTGTTGAATGTTTAGAACAAAGCCCACACAGTACAAATTCCCTGTCAGATTATTAATTGTATTGCACTCAGCTCAATTGGCGAATGCATAGCATGCACAGCTTAAACATTTCATGGACCAACATCAATATTTACAATCATTCTCGAGCCCAATTTGTTCATTGAGTTAAAACCAACGAAATGGCAAATGATAAAGTAAATGTGAAAATATTCGCAAACTGCATTCGCGAAATTCGTGACTGCAGCCAGCTTTTGAAACATTTGTATCGAATATCGAATGTATTTGAATGGATGTAATGCAGCTTGACATAATTGTCATCAGGGTTAACCATATAATGTATACTGATTTACGAGATCGAGATCGTTGCATGTCATTTAATAGAGCGCGCAAAAAGTCACATGCGGCGTATGCGCATTTATGTGAAAATTTCAAGTTAATCGAACGTTGCATACTTACAGCGGAAATTGACAATTGTATTATATATATATATATATGTCTTTATCAGCGTTATTATATTATATTGCATTAACAATCGATTCTTGACAGCTGTTCTTTATATACACATTTCACTTCCCAATAAAAAAAAAAGTTTATTAATTTTTGCTTAAATTTATTTGCTTGAAAGCCATTTATTCAGCTGTTTTGATATTAATTCATATGAAAATATCTGCACATTGATTCAATTCACTTTAATTGAATTCACTTTTACTACTTCTTTAAGCGGATTATAAATCTTTAAAAACTTTGTGCAAAAAAAAAAATCTTTATTTATTCTAATAAATTCATTTCATGTAAACTTTTATTTATTTTAAGCTTAATTGTAAAAATGTTATATTAATTTTTTATAATAAATTTATGCACCCGATTTTTGTTCAAAAAAAAATTGTATTTTTTTAACATATTTTAAATGTACGCACTATCTTACATTATTTGACTTCGTTCACTTTTTGAAATGAAATGTACAATTCTAACGCGAAATGAACCGCACGTTTTGAAATTCCACCATGAACTAAATTTAGAACATATTTTAAAGTTGCTTATATAGTTGACTGCTAGCATATCCACAATCCAAAGGCTTGCAACATGTTGCACATCGAACCACTGAAGTTGTATTGAGGCTGTGTTCAATTTGAAACTTTTAATGATGCAAACAAGTTGTTAACATCTCCACAGACCAAAGACTTACAACATGTTGTACATCAAACCACTGAGCTATCAGTTTTATAACTCTGCAACAGAGGATCTAAATGATATAAAAGGGGAAATTTCAAACTGTTAATGTTTCAAACAAGTTGCGTCCTCTGGTAACAACTCCAACAA
The DNA here is from genome assembly GCA_949708635.1 of Hirtodrosophila cameraria. Taxonomy (NCBI): domain Eukaryota; kingdom Metazoa; phylum Arthropoda; class Insecta; order Diptera; family Drosophilidae; genus Hirtodrosophila; species Hirtodrosophila cameraria. Next base: position 49,256,994 of record OX453090.1, read on the forward strand.
CCAAACATGCTGTACATCAAACACGTTCTAGCAACTTGTACCAATTCCGTAATGGCTGTAGTCATCTGTTCGTCTAAATAATTGCATGAGAAAAATTACAAAAATCCTTTAACAAATTAAATAGAATGTAAAGCTGGAATATTTGATCTTATAAAATAGCTAAATGGTTTCATAAATTAATCTTTTAGTCTGCAACATGTTGTGTATCAAACCAATAGCTTTTACTCAGCAACCTGAGTTTACCATGTGAATCTGACTAGAGAACGTGTGCAAATACATATGGAACTAAGTTCTTAACATCAGTTCAAACTTACATATGAGTTCGGATTGCTTGGCTTTACATAGGAGTCGAGTGGTTTCGTAAAGGGAAATTTTGTGAAGGAAATTTGAATCTGTTGTCGCTTTCAACAAGTTGTGTCACAAAACGTTCTCTGTAAGCAAAATGGCTTTCAACATGTTGTACATCAACCACACTGAGCAAGCAGATCTAAATGTATTTTTTTCCTCCAATACCATATTAACTTAGTCAGTTACCTTTATCCTAAATCCGCTGCTGGAAGAATAAGTAGACGTATTAGAATCTGCATGTGGCTTTAACATGGTTTGGTGTTTTAATTGCCATATCGCAGCATACTGCACATGTAAAAGAAAAACCTTCTAACATGGTTTTAGTTCTTGAAGAATATCACGTAACTGATATATTTGTTTACACAGCAAATGTCAGACATTGTTTTTGTTTTTGTTTTTGTTTTTGTCTGCCTGGTTGCATTGTGTGTCATATATGTCTCTGTCAAGTGTCTCCTGTCGAATAAATTATGTTGTTTGGCTTGTAAATCTATAGTTAAATGATGGTTAAAAGAAATTATGTATTTTATTTCATTATCGACTTATAACTTTAGCTTTTTGTTGTAAGCACCTAACGCACAAACAAAGCTGTTGAAAAATTATATATTTTTAAAGAAAAACTGTTGTGAGACAAAAGTTAAAAGTTACAAATAAATTTAATTGTTTTTTTTTTTTGGGAAATTCTTAACATTTTAAGCTGATGTCGACTAAAAACTTTTTGTTTAACTAAAATTTCGTGAAAATATGAGCTCAAGGGTATTATTCTTTGTAATTATTTGTTGGAAGAGGTGAAAATTAAACTCTATATTTAAAATTATATACTTTAAAGTTATTTCTTTTGTATTGAAAGCATAATTAAATTTGAGTTTACTGCTTAATTGCACAACATCTTTAAAGTATTAGATTTATAATTTCGTGAACAAATTGATAGCTCTAAAATGTTACATGACATTTGCCCGGGGCGCAATATCAAATGTATGAAATTGTAGATATGCAAATATTTGAGAAACATGTCCTGGCACTGTGTGTAATCCAAATTCAATTGGTTAATCCACCATGACTGACACTAAGAGCAATGTTGAAAGGGGGGTTTCGATGGGTTGATGGGTTTGATGGGTTTGGTGGGTTGAGGGGATGATAGGTAGATGGGTTGCTTGGTTGATGGGTAGATGGGTTGCTTGGTTGATGGGTCGATGGGTCGATGGGTTGATGGTAGTCTGTTAGTTGTCAGTTGCCAAGGCTGACCAACAGCTTAACGCTTCAAAGCGTTTGCTTGAGTTAGCTATTGAATTACGCAGTTACATACATATGTATGTATATACATACATACATTACATACATTTATGTATATTTGTAAGTATGCAAGTATAAACCACTCTCATATGTCAACATATTATGTTGCAACTCAGTTTTGGGACGCTAAGTTGGTTGTACTTGTAATTTTATCCATGCGGATATACCAAATTGAGCTGCGTAAGTTTCTGGCTAAGATGCTTACATAAAATCACACAATGTTGACCCTTTCGAATGTAGTTTTACAATCAATGCAAGTCCTTGCTTAAGTTTCATGTTTGCACAGATTTTACGACTGAAAATGAACGTGCCGAGCTTAACAATCAAGTTTTCTAATGTTAAAGAAGCCACGCAAAAGCTACATTCAAATTAAGCAGGTGTTTAATTATACTTGACACAAATATAGGTATGCTGAGCTCAAAAGGGAATGACTATCTAATACCCTGTACGCACTTTAAGAGTTGGTAATATATATGATATATAAATAATTGAAGTGTACTTCTGCTTCGGTTCGGCAAACTCTTCATTATTGCCATGTCACGTCCATCAATAAAGAGCATTTGATACATCGTGATGGGCTCATATATGCACTGCGGTTTAATTAGTGCTAGTGATAAGGGCGTGGCACAGACACCGTTATTAACTACATGCTGTATGTTTTTTGTTGCAGCGCTTTAAAATACACTAGATGGGATTTTAAACACATTTACAATTTACAATTAGCTCAGTGTGCCTGACATCAGGCACAGCAAGAGCAACAGCAACAGCAACAGAAACAGAAGCAGCTAATAATGCGTTGACAAATAGCAGACATCAACAAAGCAAACAGAACACAACACAACCCCTGCAAATAAACAAACAAACAAAGAGCACGCACCAGGCAAATGTCGTTTTTATGAGCGTGACAATACCTATGGAATGGAGAACATTTTTTTACTGAAAAGATGGGCATATGTTTTCTCATAAGTAACGTCTCAAACAACACACTTTTTCGAAAAGCAGAATGGGTTGCACGGATATTAGAGAAACTGATCGAATCGCATAACTATATCATATTTAATAAGGATATTTAAGATTCATATATTTAAAGTAGAAGGAAAAGTTATGTTCTTTGTACCAAAGAAAAGATGAATTTTCGGCCGATTGTTTCTATGACAGCTATAAGATATAGTTGTATGATTTCAATTATTATCTTAAAAAAAAACTAATTTTTCAACCGGTTGTTCGTATGACAGCCATACGATATAGTAGTCCGATTTTGTTGAAATTTTGTTAACATTTAAGTTTCATCAGATAGTTCTTTAAAGAAAAGTTAGTTCACATACAGTCAGATAAATGGATTGTCGAAAATGGCTAATTTGACTCGGCTATTGATACTGATCTGATTGGAGACTTCTCCTTCAAAGCGTTATACATTTCGTGACAAAATTATAATGCAAGAATATACAAACCGTTCATTTAGCTATTTAAGTTCTTACTAACTAAATTAAGATCCATGCAACCTGATATCCTGTTGCTATTTGTTAGTCGGTTTAATAGCTTCCAGGTTTCTATGATGATAGCCTACATAAAGATTATTAATATTGCTAGGAACAAACCCTTGATAATAAGTTTAAATAAACAATTACACAGACCGACAGTGTTTTTGGTACGCAAGGTTTGATAGTGGATTTCAGTAGACGAAATATCCACAAGTAAAACAACATTTACCGTTTTCAAAAACTAAGTGCAATTTTTGAAAAATTCGTGTTTTATGTTTTTATGGGATATATGGTAATGTTTATGTATATATCTTCAGATCAAGCCACCCAATCAAATAAATCAAGAATTTCATAAATAGGAAACTTAACATCCTTAATATTTGGATGCATCTTATAGTTTACCCGTAATATTTTTTTAGCTTTGAAATTTTAACATTTTTTTTGGAAAAATGTATTTTTATTCCTATTTCAATGGAATAGAATATATCGAAAACGCTCAAGCCCCATTTTTTCCATTTTTTATTGTAAACGCTCAATATTTATGAACAAATTGGGATATTTCGTAAACAAATCCAACAAGTACTGAGAAAGTTATGAGCATTTTAGTAAATCAACCTAAACAAACAACACACTAAAACAGAGAATGTACAAAGAAGAAGATAAGTCAGCGTGTTTGTTCACTAAAATGCAAATAACTTTGATAGTACTTCTTGAATTTGTTTCAAAAATATCACTTTTTGTTTATAAATG